>OX155980.1:8164044-8168971 GCA_944548615.1 Micropterix aruncella
ATATATATCTATATATATACTAGCTGACCCGGCAAACGTTGTTTTGCCATATAAATAATTTTTAAGTAATTTCTAGTGTAGACAAAAAATAGCTTACTTATTGTAAGTGTGTAAGAATGTGGTATATGCTTGAAATAGGCATGGAGCACTGTGAACGATGAGGGAATATAAAAATAACAAAAGGCAAACATTATTTTTAAGTTATTATAATTTATTCCTTAAAATTATATATCATTAATTAATCAATTACGACAGTAACACTAACAAACAATATCAATCTCTTAATGCTATAGCGTGAAGAATATTTTTTGTTAGTCCATCTTTAGCTAACACAAACAAACTGGATGGTTTACCCACTCGAGAGCATGCCACGTATAATTGTCCGTGTGAAAAACATGGTGTTCTCAAATCTAAGCCACACATAGACATCGTTTGACCTTGGGATTTGTTGATTGTCATTGCAAATGCCAATTGAATTGAATTGGCACATCTGTAGGTATAATAGGAATCCGTGGTATTAATATATTTTCACCTCGGAACTTGCCATTTAAAATGCTGGCTTCGATCACGTTTTTCATTAATTTTTGAATGACTAATCGCGTACCGTTGCATTTGTCAATATCAATGTCTGTGTTGCTGATATTTTTAATAAATGATTGTCCGCCATTATCGGGATTTCTTCGACGATATATTGGGTATCCGTCGACATTTGTGACCGTATCATTAGTAAAATCTTTATGGAAATTTTTAGTACATTTTCCATCTGCCATGCAAGGCGATGAACTATTAAGAGTACCACATGGACCATGGATCATGTTTGTTGTAACAATATCAAACAGCAGTTGGTCAGTGGACGGATCTGGAATTTCCGCAGAAATGATACTATCGATTTCTTCAGGACGGATTTTGTCGATTAACCAAACCAAAATGTGTGCATGAGGTAATCCTCGCTTTTGCCACTCAACCGAATACAGCCAGCAACGTGTGGGACCGAATACATGTAATTTAGCAATGAAACTTATTAAAGACTTCAACTTTTGTCTGAACACACGTGCTGTAATGTCATGGCGATGTATTGCATTTTGGTCAGGCAATAGCAAAAATGCAATCTCTGGCCATTTTGGATTACATGTGAATGTGATAAATAAAAATGGTCGTCCATATTCGCGCACGAAAGTCAGAGCATCCTGTATATATTCTTGCATATGACGTGGACTGCCTACGTACGATGATGGTAAAATGACATGGTTACCAATTTCGGCGACGTCGGCGTTTGTTGTTCAATAGCGTCTCGCAAATGAATGTACTCTTCCGCACGCAGCTTTAGTTGATTATATCGTAAGTATCGTAGTCGTTCGCCCTCAATCTTTCGCGTACATGTCGACCATGAATTGTTGACAAAGCTCACGACATCGTAGAATGACCGCTGTCCAGGACGCGTCTAATCATTAATCGGTACGCATAATAATCCTTTCAGCGAACGTTCTTGTTTGTTTCAGCTCCTGTAATAATATATTCATAAAAATTAATTTAAATTAATTACGTTCAATAATTTAATTGTTTTGTTAAATGATTAATGATCAAATTCATAATCAATGAAGTACCTGATACGGGATCTCGTTGTTTTATTTTTATGCAATATCCGTCTTGTCCCTTCCAGAATATTAGCGGATATTGGAGAGCGTCATATGAACGATGTGTATCAGCAATGAACTGAAGATTATTATTTCTTCTACGAATCACAATTTCTCGTGCACCTGTACGATCGCCAACCATGATTCCGGCAACATCATCAACAACGGGTGCATTGAATCTACGAATATGCTCTCCAGCTGGTGTTTTATCACGATTAATTGACGATAGCGTGATTATCGCTTTGTAATTTGTGCATGTGTGATTTGAATATTTTCAACAATTCGTTGTGCTGTTCAATAGAGCATCCAGCTCGCTGACGATGCGTCTGGCATAAAATGAATCAAGGGTATTATAATCACAACGTGCATTCACGCGATTGGCAAGTGCGCTTCCGGAATCCTCGCCGCCCATGAAGTAGATTTTGTAAAATTTTATGTGGTTCGTTTGGAATTGGCAGCAGTGAGCCCATTTTATGATAAACTTGGCCTCTGATTTTGAATGTAGAATTGTATTGTTGACCATTTGCATTAGTATTTCGAACTATTTCTGTTGCTCCGAACGATGTCATTTGAAAGCATGAATTGAATGTTCGAATTGACTTCAGGAACGCGTTAGAATCTGGATCCGTGCCGATAAGTAAACCGTTCAATGGTTCAGGTAGTGTTTCAATTTCAGGTAGTTGCACTTTTCCTGAAGCGCAACACATCTCAGCTGGCTCATTTTTGAATTTCAGAGCATGACATTGCGGACATTCCTTGTCCATAGCACCAATTACCACTTTTGAATGAGCATATTATTCAATATCGGGCTCATACTGGAATGCTAGACGCAGGAATGAATCAAATGTAAATGCTCGATGTACCTGCTGTCGTTGTTGGTCATTTGTTCTGCGTCTATTGACTGTGAAACGGCGTGATTGTCGTTGTTCTAATCTTATTACTTCATTGCGTTCAGCTCGTGTATCTTCTGACTATTCTTGACGCAATTGCGCCATTCTGACACGTGCATCACTATTTTGTTGCTGGATTTGTTCTTCGGTTCTTTCGGATCTTCTATTTCCCAAGCTTCGAGATTTACTTGTATTACGGCTCAAATCAGTCCCTTTGCGTTTTCTTGGCATTGCTCACTGTACAAAACACACATAAATAGAATTAATGAAATTTAATGATGAAAAATGTTAAAGGTATAATTAGGGCCAGGATTTTTGCCGCAGTTTTGGAATGATTAGTTTAAATTTATAAAATTATAGCAAAAATATAAGTTTATGAAAAAAAATTTCAGACAAAAGTTGTAAAAAATTAAATTTTTCGAAAAAAATTGTATCTTATAATTTTCTCATACAACCAATATTTCCATCGATATTTCAAAATAAAGATTCATAATGATTGATTCAAATTTTTGGAAACTATGAAAATCTTAATTGTTAAATTACATTTTTTTAATAAAATTAAATTAAAATTACATTTTTATAAGATCAAATATATTTGCCGTAATGTCAAAAACTTAAGAGCATTAATTGTAAAATGTTAAAATGAAATCACGGCAAAAATCTTGGCCCTAGTTATAATGTATTTAATATTTGGTTGTACACACATTCATTTACATATTCATGTAAACATTAGACTGTTTTACAAAAGCGAAAAAATTTTATTTTTCATAATCATATCGAAAATATATGGTTAGAAATGGTAAAAAAAAATGAATACAAAAAAAAGTTTGCCCAATTTTAATAAAAATTAAATTCCACCGAATCTTTTTTGACCGTTTCCAACAACATTTTAGATATAAATAAAAAAAAGTATACTTACAACACAAAAGCCGTTGTTGGTGGAAGCTCGTGCCACGTGTTGAGTACTTTTGAGGTTATGAAAATCACTTGATTAACTAATCGTGCAAAATACAATCTAAATTGATAATTTTATTATTAATAAGGAAATAGGAATGATTAATAGTTAATATGAGAATTACACTGAGATAGCAAAATAATAATTGTCAACGTTACTACTACACTTGATGCATAAACAATAATGATGGCGGACAACTGTGTAGGGAGTGAGAGAAGTCTTATTGTGTCAGAGAAACAGGAGACCGGCTTCGTTCTCATCCCTACTCCGTGCTGTTTACTGGGTCAGAAGTGACACCTGTAGACAACCGGCGGGGATAACTAATTAAATGGCGATTGATCAGTTATCGACCGGGGATGAAAAATGATTAAATTACTAAAATGGCTATTAAAAAATAGGGGTTGGTGATAAAAGGGTAAAAATTTAGGGTTCTATGTATTTTTAATGCGACATAATAAAAAAAAAATAAAGAAATTAAAAAAATGTCTAAAAATTAAAGAATAATGTTAAGGGTGGACAACCCTTATCACTAAGGGGTATGAAAAATAGATGTTGGCCGATTCTCAGGCCTACTCAATATGCTCACAAAATTTCATGAGAATCGGTCAAGCCGTTTCGGAGGAGTACGGGAACGAACATTGTGACACGAGAATTTTATATATAAGATATATATATAATATATATATATATATATATATATATATATATATATATATATATATATATAGGTAATATATATATACTATATATATATATATATATATATATATATATATAATATATATATATATATATATATATATATATATATATATATATATATATATATATATATATATATATATATATATAATATATATATATATATATATATATATATATATATATATATATATATATATATATATATATATATATATATATATATATATATATATATATATATGTATATATATATATATATATATATATATATATATATATATATATATATATATATATATATATATATATATATATATATATATAACATATATATTTATATATATATATATATATATATATATATATATATATATATATATATATATATATATGATATATTTGATTGTAAATGTGTAAATTATTATTTTTCAAATTGAAATTATGTTAATCACTAAATAAATGAAATGATAAAATAATGAAAGGGCACTTATCTGGTCTGTGGTGACCAGGAGTGACTCCACGCCTTCTTCTTCTCCTCACTCAGTGTTTGCTGGTGCTTCCTGCTGTGGCACTAGAACCCGATCAAAATGGCAGTCTTTCACAGCGGCACACAACAATGCGAGACGAGAATGAATGCTGGAAAATAATAGGCGATTAGTGTTTCTTAAATATTAATGATTGTTATAAAATGTATATCAATATTTCGGCTCAGCCGTCGTCAAGATATGTGACATTTCTTATAT
>OX155980.1:8169171-8200350 GCA_944548615.1 Micropterix aruncella
AAAAAAAATATATAAAATTAATAGATATTCCAAAGTAAGAAAGCTAGTTAAAAATCTCGGCCTCTTTACTCAAATGTCGCAAAACATCTTTAATGCCACATCTTAAAAGCTTTTAATTTATTGCCTACTATTATATCCCGTATAGCACGTAGCATCGAAGCATATACATTAAACGTGGCCGCTTTGAATTCGTTATCTTCTTTTATTTCGAAAAATATGACGTCGGCCTATAATATATCACACCCGTCAAGGTCGAAACGTCGGAAAATCATTAAAAATCGCGGACTGCAGCACAAATACATTAATATATTTGAGTAATTCCGATGACTCAATATCAATAAAACGTTAATTCGTCGATACGAATACAGGTTTCTAAATGAGTTCGTTGGCGTGAATCATTTTCGTGTGAATACAATAATGGCATATCCGGTGTAGGTAACGCGAGTTCAGATTCCCCAATATATATATGAATAGGCGCACGCATGTGTGATCGGTGGATTAGGTCGGAATTAAATGCGCGATGGATAATCCTAGACAGCCGTATCTCTTGATTAACAAACGCTATAAATTATGTTTTTTTATAATTACAACGTACCTATGTATCAATTAGTAATTTTTTCCCATGAGCCTCGCAGTGTAGGATTCATCGATAAAATACGGATTAAAAACAGATTTGTGTTTCTAATTTCTGAAATTGTCTCGTTAAAAAACTTTACACGTTCGTATATTTCGGTATGCCCTTCAGCCCATCTCAGGTAGGACGCTATTTACGCGTGCTATTTCACCTACGTATGGAGCAGAGCTCCTGAAAATGCAGAAAAAGTATGTCTGTGCAATATAACGCGTATCTCAGCACACCCCTCTGAGGGATTTTTCAGATTACTGTCCCTGCTATTGACATGATGGACAGTACAATTCACTCTCGAAAGAACATCAAAGGAACAGCTGTTTGTCTAAAATATTGTAAACCATCGGACACGATCTCGTCACGTGGTTCCTTTGGTGAGACCCTCACTAACGAAGTCAGAATGGTTGTCCAACATCGCCTGTCTAAAGACGAACAAGGAATCGTCTAATTTCAGCGTTTTCATCAAGTGGTGGAAACTCTTAAAAAGAAGTTTGACCTTTGTAGATCTCGTAATAATTTACGGATATATGAAGTATATAGTCAAGGACGTATCCAGGGGAGCGGGGGGGGGGGGGCGCAGAGACGCGTCCCCCTCCCTCGAAAATTTCCCCGGAATTGGAAGCAAAACTTTATTATAAAATATACGCGATATATATACTTTAAGCGAGACTCTACGTTCTTTAATAATAAAATTTATTGCCTATTCAAACCTCTTTTATCGAATAATATTATGCTAACGTTATCGTGTACCGCCACTTTACGGAAGGTATTCGGTATGACCTGTGGAGAAAGGGCGTAATTCATCGTAGGCTAAAGGGGTCGTTAACAAAACAAAAGCTAATAAAGTTTACGATATCGCAGGGCAACTAGTCGGTAACCCGTTTAATCGTAATTGCTGATACAAATATCTACAAAATTGTGTTTCGGATTACTCGGAAATATGAATCGAGTACTGAGGCTGTTTGCGGTAATAAAGGATGTTTTGAAACGGGGTAATTAGATTGCAACAAAACACCGTCATTTCCATTTATGAAGGAATCGTAAAGACACACGAATAATGTATCACTAGCTTTAAAATAATGTAATGTTTTCCCACGGCAGCAATCTTTAAGCTTTGTTGGCAGCACAGCATCAATATACTGTACTGTCGACAAAGTTGTCAAGCCGGACGCCGCAATCGGCGTCCGGATTGACAATGGGGCCTATTATTTACCAGAATTGTGGCATCTGTTATTTATTAATATTTTTTTTTAGGTAAAAAACAGTCATAAAGAATTGTTTTAACAAATATACTTAAACAAATAGACCTACATTACCATTAATTTTAACAAAACTTAGCCACAGCAATGTAAATTTCTAGTCGGATCGAACTATTTTCATTTAGTACGAGTACCTAAATTATTAGCTGTAAACTAAAACTAATGCAACAATAAATCACTCAATTGTTTCCTAAAAGTAATTAATGACACTGAGAAAATATCTATGTCGTTCAAAACTTCATTATAACATATGCAAGAGCGTCTGAAAAAGGTATTTTTTGCGTAATTCTACATTAAACCCGTAAAAAATATTGCTGAAGCAAATAGAGGTGCACTTTTGTAAATCTAGTGACACACTGGTGTCGCTATAAAAATATAGATATAATAAAGCATTATTGGTTTTTAATGAGTTTACAAGGCTATTAATGCTAGAAAAAATAAAGCACGAATCAAACTATGACTACAAATTAAGGATATTGTTTTTTTTAATTCGCATTGCTAATCGCGTTTGGCATTAGCTTTTAAATCGCTTGCGATTAATTTAATTTAAATTATAGACATTAAAATAGAAGTCATTTGAAGCATCTGAAAGAAAATGGTGGTTTTAATCGCAGAAGCTTGATGTGGGGTTGGGGGATGGAGGACTTACCCATATTTGCGGTCATCGCCTCGAGGTCCTTAGGCTTGCGTTTCTTGGGCCTGCCTTTCTGACGCGGCGCACCGCTTGGCGGCACGGCGCCGTTGAAGAACGGGGAGCATCCCTTGGCGGGCGAGTGCGAAGGAGCGTGCGGTGCGGCGGACAGCACCAGGGGCGACAGCGCGTGCTCGGCGTGGCCGGCGAAGTCGGGCGACGCGTACGGCGCGTACGCGGCGGGCGGCGCGTACGACGGCGTCGGACACTGCGAGGGAGCCATGCCGCCGCCCATCAAACCGCCGCCTGCCGTCGAGTGCGGACCGCCGTATTCCGGCATCGTTTCATAGTGTAACCTGTACGTAGAAAATGACAAGATTTTAGCGCCGAAGTTTCAGCCACATCATTCTTGTTGAAACATGTCTTAATGGCCGTTAACATGACTTAATTGAAACACGTCTTAATTAGTTGACATGTCCAAAAGTCAATATGGCCGGAGCCTTCAAGTGGCATGTGGTCGTAAATACGGCCAAATTGAGGACATCATCGTCGACTCTCATAAGACATACGGGCAGGTATCTCGGGATACATTTAGACCGGCGGTTTACGTCGCATACGTCCCGATCGCCTAAAGATACGGTTTGGATCACGTCGCAAGACTGCACGCTATGAGATGTGACACAACTTTGTGTCGCAATGACGCAGTGCCGCAAGGATTTGCAGGAACTCAGCCTGGAGATCGAGTCGCACGCGAAAAGTATAGACATCGCAGTGGCTTTTCAAAATAATTCAAAGAGCATATATTATCATAACTTCGAAGAAAAGTCGAAAATTATAAAAAATTTAAACAATAATGTATATAACTATTCTGTAAATGTAGGGGAGACCGGGGGCAATTGGATCACTTTTTACTATTAGGCGATTGTTGCCTAAAGTATTAAACTCTAGATAAATGTATCGATATGATTGAATAGAGAATTTATTCAGCTACCGAGTTCAATAATCAATATTAACTATAGTCAAATACTTCAAAGACTGCAGACTGAAAAAGAGACCATGGTAATATGTATCAATTGTCCCATACCCGGGGACAAATGATGCATATTTTCATCTGATGAAAAAACATACATTTAGCTTCATGAAAGACTATTTTGTAACGGCATTAGATAGATAATTTTATGCTTTATAGCTCAGATATAAAAATAAATAGAATATTTAGGTGCGAATATCTGAAAAATAAATTATATAAATCATCCTCTAAAATTTTATGTATAAATCCTATAACAATATAATGAAAACAAAGTGACGAATCTTACAGAAATAAGTATGATTAAAGTTTTCTTTTAGTAAATTAGGCAAGCAAATCCAAAATGTTTAATGAAAACCAAAAGTAAGACATTGTATGAAAATAAGTTTGTATCAACCGTCCTCATGTTTCAACTGTCCCCAACTATTTTCCTAATAATAAACTTTAAAAGTCACTTAGGTATTAAGAATAAAACTAGTAAAAGTAAACTAATAAAACATTTTTATTAGATATAATGTACATATATATTTAACTTTCCTATTTTAATCGAAATCATAATAAATATTCTTTTTTAGTTGAGCCAACGTTATAAACCTACATGTATGTATTCTAACAAGAATAAAAAAATACGTGTGGCACTCGGGGACTGCCGCGGTAAAGCTATTGCATAGCATTTTTAACAACTTATGCAATTATGTTTTTTTTTCTGATATCAGATAACTGCGCTCTATCGGAAAACGTTGAAATTATTTCGAATCATTTGCGGCTGCGGTAGCAAATGATTCGGAATTATGTAAACGTCTTCCGATAGAGCGCCGCGCACGAATTTTTTATTCGATAAAGCAAAAAAAACGAATTATTTAAAAAAATCGTAGATAAAAAGATAAATAATTAAATTATCTTTAAAATGGTGCAGGTTTCATAATAATAAGATAGTATTTGCGTAGTAGTCGTTTTTGTGTTCGGTTAGACCTAATTTCACAAATTAATTACACTATGTAATATAAACAAAATCTAAAATATTCAAAGCTAAGAATATTAGGAAAATATTCTTGGTTAACACATATTTTTTCGAATCGTAGGCAGTACTCGTTTAGACGTAATTATCAGTTTAAAATCATTAATTTTCGAAAAGAAATTTCTTCATTCGGTCGCCGCGCTGGCCTAGGCCCGCGATAAAAGCTATGCAATAGCTTAAAAACTGATTCACCAAGTATTTTGGTTTAAAACACTCCTCATTTCGGGGTTGCCAATAAACATAGTAATTACTTTATAAATCATAACCATAAAGCCACGTACATACGATGCGAGGCAAACGCTGTGATAGATAACAACAGATCATAGAGGGCGCGCTGTGACATATAAATCAAAATTATGTCGTTATGAAGACTAATTAGTCATGACAACCATAATAATGGCAATACTGATAATGAATCGCAATTAAATCAACGGGGACAGTCGATACACGGTGTCAATTGATACTTATCAATTGTAACCTTCAAACTTGTATCAAACATGTATCAATGTCGACGACACTTTTTTCCGAATTAATTTATTATGAACTACACAGCACATATCCAGACAAGTTATTACACAAAAGAATCTCATGACCCCAAGGTACATGATAAGTCAGGTAAAAGTGTACATCATTTCATACATCATGAAAAATAAGTTGATTGAAATGTTACGAAAAACTTACATTTTGGGTCGTGAAATTTTGTCTGCTCTCTGTAGGCGTTTGCACAATCGGCGACTGACTAGAGATTATACGGGGCACTATAGATGTGTAGTCTGTTGGTACTCACACATTGATAGCTATCATAGGAACTGAGACAACGGTTGTGTATTAACTGTCCTCTGTATCATTTGTCCCCGGTCTTCCTTACCCCGTGATAGGATATATTGTCCAATCTGTCCAGTCTGACTTGTCCAGTCTATAATGATAAGGATATGCCTACCGATACTCAAGATGAAGCTACTTAAGATACAGCTCACATACGCGCCACCAACCTGCTACCATCTGATTCGCTCGTCGCCATCAGCATGAGGCCAGTTATAAATTTTCGCAGTTTCAATGGTTTTTGATAATAAAAAAATATAAATTGTCGTTTACACGGCATTAAAAGATAGTATAAACCGTTATGTATTATTGTACATTAAGAAACAATTCAAGTATAATGAATAAACATACATATATCAGCAAGTGTCCAGGGTGGTCAATGGTGCAAGTGTACCTAATTGTGTGGATGAATGTGGGGGGTATGTATAATATATTCATGTAGGCCTTTGTGTATGTGTAAAGGCTGATTGGATGAGAGAATGTGTATGTGTGTGTGTATATTTAAAAGAAAGAAAGACAGAGAAAGAGAGAGATATGTAATGTATAATAGTTTTATTATAATAGGTGGTGGCGGATATTTTGGACCATACGGGCCCGTGTTCCGTTTCTCGCAGACTTAAATTAAGCTGGTGCTAAAAATTATGAACTTAACCACCTTCATTATTTTATTGGTATTCAGTTTCATCATAACTAAGATCCGGTCTTAAATCTTATTTTTTTCGTTTTATCTATAGCCTTTCCAAAGCGCAGGGTCTGACAATTTTGAGCAATGCTCTCTAGCTTATGGCTCAGTATACCGTGGTCAACCCAAAGCCCTCATCAACCAGCCCTTCGCAAATTTTATTTATTGCAACGGTAATGAATATACAAATGTGATTGAGTTATTCTACTTAAATTGCACTAACAGCAAAAAAAACAATTACATTGTTGTGTTCGACCAAAAGTGCCAAAGAACTAAGCTGCGCTTGTTTTGACTAGTTTATTTAATTATTATTTTGAATATTGCTTATTCATAATTAGGTAAGCTATTTATTTTAAATAGCTAAGCTAAATGATATTTCCGCCTTATAAAACAAATTGCTTTGATATGTAAGCGAAAACAATATGAATTAAAACTACTAAAGTTACATCTAACTATATTATAATAAGGGAAAGAAAGAAAGATTTGTGATACATTTCTAAAATAATCCATGCATACTTATAAGTAATCATATAAAAAATCTAAGTAGTCATAATAAAAGTTGAAATAACAGGAAAGGCTTATAAAATTATTCCAACTATATTTAGTTAAAAATAATAAAATAAAAAAAACTATAGAGCAGCAGTCTGTAAGATACAAATCGCCGGAATAGTCGCCGGCCTTCGCAGTGGAGAGGGCACCTGAAGAAGAAGTTATTTACAAGTACAAGGCTGTCATTCTTACCTGCAGTATACGGCGTTATCCCTCATTCCGAAGGTATCTCCCTTGGTAAGTGGTGCGCTGCAGAGAGCGCAGGAGAAGCAGCGTACGTGGAAGACAAGATCGCGAGCGCGCATCACCAGCTCTTGAGCAGATATGGCAGCCTGACATCGCGCGCACCGACGCATTCCGAACAGTCTGCAACAATGATAAGAACATTCATAATTATACTACTTTGTCCGACAATATTCGACCTGTGGCACAAATAACCTTCACAATCAGTAGGTTAGAAGTAATGATTAGACTGATTACTTAACCTTTTAGTAGTGGTGCGTTGGTCCCACAGACCGCGGGCAGCTATTTTTTTTAATGTGTCAGTCAAAATAAAAACGACGATGTTCTCGCTCGGTATATAGGTTAGGTCTTGGAGTAGACAGAAGAATATATATTTGATATGATATTTGAAAACAACATAGAAGGACACATCTAGGTTAAAATCAAATATTTTAAAAGTTCAAGTACCTTATTAAAGTATAATATACTAGCTGCGCCCCGCGGTTTCACCCGCGTGGTGATGGAAAATTGTGATAATGATGATAGAAAAATATATATCTTTATAAATTATAGCCTATGTGTTATTCTGATGTGTAAGCTATATTATTGTAAAGTTTTATCAAAATCCATTCAGTAGTTTTTGCGTGAAAGAGTAACAAACATCCATACATGCATTCTTACAAACTTTCGCGTTTATATAGTAGTAGGATTGTGAAAATCGTTTCTTTTCATTATAGCAATTTAGCTTTGTTACCTATATATTTTTTTCATACTGTTACTAGGTATTCCTATTTATTCGAGTGCTACAAAATGCATATATAACACATTCGTTCTCAAGAAATCTATTCATCGCAGAGCTTAACCCCAGGAAGTTATAGCGGTAACGGATCGTTCTGTCTCCTATAGATAGACCACTGTCTATTTAACTGCACGGACAAGCCAGTAAGAGTACAACCCCTTACCGCAAGGCACTGAGAAGAGGAACCAGCGGGCTAACCTCACTCCCTTGCTATCAGATTTGGACGGATTTCTCCATCCTCCAGCCTGTTCTGTGAAAGTCGCTTGCGTGGATTTTACCTGATGTTATTGGTAATTCAGTTCGAATTTATCGCAGACCGTGGTGCCTTTGCCAGTCAATATCCCACGGGATCGGGTTGCCAAAGGATCGTTTTAAAAGTGGCTGACATGAGGTCAACAGCAACCGACGCTGCTTAGGAAACGTTTCCAGACTTCTCCGCATTTGCCGGAATGTAGACACGTATCCAGACTTCCGTTTCGGGTATGGGGGGGGGGGGGGCATTCATTGAAACAACGCGCGCGGCACCCACCAAACTTGAATTTGCCCGTACAATGAAATGAAAATACGCCGGATTTCGGGGGTTAAATCAGAACTATCCTATCCCCTCCCTCCTGATTACGTGCCTAACATAAGTCGCGGATTCTCTTTGATTTTCCCGTTTTTCCTCGCCTTTATTTTTTACTCAAAAAATGTACGTATCCCCTGAAGCCCTCCCCCCGTGGATAGCTCCTTGCCGGAATGCACAGTCGATTGACTGACGCCGCACGATGCGCAAACCGCCCAGTAGCGCCCGATGTGTTCCCCAGATTGGAAACTTCGATCCAACCTCTCCACGACTAGGCTTAAAGCCGCAGGTATAGTTTGTGAATTATTTCAGGTTAGTTCCTCTTCGAAGAGGCCACCGAGTCGTGCGTTGAGCTGACCTAAGGTAACAGATAGGTCATCAGGCCCAAGCTGCACGAAACTGTTGGGTCACACTCAGTACGTTACTGATAATATTAGAGATAATATATAAATGAAGTGGTTATTTTTTTAAAGCTTTATTTTTAAAAAGTCATTGAAACATGCGGCCTCTGAAAGGTTAAAATATGCGCGTTGCCATTACACGGAACCTTAAGTGAATATCGCGCAGCGAATCTAGAAGGTTTTTAATATAATGTGAGTGATCGCATAGCGGCGTCAGTTGAATGACGGGCGGCCGGAGCCGAAGCGGGATTATCCGCGGCGGCCGTCGCGGAAGGCTGCCTCGCCGCATGCAGCGCGTTAAAACAAACACGCGGTTTGCCGTAAAGATTAACCGACTTTATGGCATCCTTCTTATTTTATGGCCACTCGGCTAGGGCACGCGAGGGGCATGCGCGGGCCGACGCCAAGACGGTGAGGCGAGGGACGCGTCGGCCGCTCTCCTCGCTGCAATTTCGCCGGCTTTGAATAATACGCCGTTTGATAAGCGCTGCTCGGACGCAGCCGAGGTCAACAATTGTATCGTTAACGAGGGGACTCCACCGCTCAGCTGACACGAAAGCTACCAATGACTACGAAGTATCAATTTGCCAGAAAAAAATAGCATGACGGCAGACAAATTCGCGACGTAATCCTATATAATAAACAGAGTGTTTATTTTCAGCGCCAGAAACCCTATTTTTAACACGCTTTTATAAGGTTGACATGTATGTAACTAACTATGTAATGGAATCTAAGGCAACTAATTTAACCATCTTCCAAGGATCGTAGCGTCATGGACATTGGCAGCTGTATGTAGTTCTGATGACAATACAATAATATGGTACTGTAGAACTGATCTGATGATGGAGTCGGAAGATATGAACTGGAACTTCATGATGGAACATCGTATCATAGCTGTGTTTGGACTTGTTAGAAAAGTCTTGGAATGAACTTTGACCACGATTAGGTTTCATGTTCTGATGATGTGGTTTTTACGTGCATTTATAATAGCGTGTTTTTAGTGTTTTTTTTTAAAACTATTACTTTAGTGTTTATTACGTACATAAATCGAGATAAAAATTATGCCACGATAAAATTTATTTTGTATTTCTCAAAGAAAAGGGGCCATCCACATTTTACGTAATCATGTTTTGGGATTTTTGTACCCCCCCCCCCCACCCCTTTTTTTATTTATTTTATTTGTTGTGTGGGGCTTTTCTAAGTTCTTTATGAGACTGGTAACACTGCGACCATTGCTGATTTATTGTATTCGCCACCAACTATAGTTCTGGGCTAAGCCTCGTGTCATTTAAGAACCGCAACAAGCTTTTGGCGCCAGATTGTTTTACCTCCTCAGGTTGGAGGTAATGACCACCCAAGTTGGTGTATCTTTTACGCATCAGCGGGCCACACTCGCATATGAGGGGAGTTTCCTCTGCCCCTTGGCAGAACCTGCACATTTTTGAGGTTGTACATCTGTTTGTTAAGGCCACAATGCCCCGTGAGCACCCTCACCAGTATGCGTAGATTGTTACTATTTAGCGATAAGGCCTCACGGGCTCCGTTTCTCGCTTTCTTCAAGATTACGTAATCAAGCGAATTTGCGAAAAAATTGAAGAATCGTGACTCCAGCGTTTGTAAAGTGCTTTTAAAAATGTACTGTATACATTTAAAGTAATTGCAAAATCTCAAACTCTTTGGTTTATTTTACAAATCCCAATCTTCAGACCGCAGCGCTTCCAGGAACAGACCCGGGCGACTCAATCGCAGACGAGCGCGTGGAGTATCTACGCACATCGCGCGTGCGAGGGGGGTGGGGGGTATGCGGCGTGGTACTGAGGTATTTCCGTGCAAGTTTAGACCAAAAAAATTGCGATGCGGTGACCAAAGTTGATTAGGTAATCAGGACGGGCACCCCCTCCCTCCCCCACGTAATCAAGCGTAAGCCTCAGCTCCATCCCCCCCCCCTCCCCCTCGGTGATTACGTAATATGTGGATGGGCAATGGTCATTTTTGTATTAAAGATGCACCCATAGTGTAACAACTAGGGAAGTTATAATACCAAAGTTCAACTCATTAATATTTCTCGTATTTGAATAATGCACATCCGAAATTTGATATATAACATGGATGATTATGTAAAATAAACTACTTATTTAATCTATTTAAATAAGGTTTATTACAAGTCGTTATTTGTATCAACAATGGAAGTAAAATGCAATCATAAACGAAAACCAATCATGTCCAGTATCACAGTCAGAAAGTAAAAATGAAATCACATGAAATGAGAAAACAATCAGAATACCCCATCGATAAGCGAAAAAAAGGGGCCAGGCAAGAAATGTTACCTGCCTCCCACACACTGAGTATCTATCTCTATCTTGCTTATTTACTGTGTCTCTTTCATCCATATTATTAAAGAAAGCCTGTCGTACCATTTTCACATAAACTTTTAATACATAAAAAAGAGACAGACACATTTTTAAGCTATTGCATAGCTTTTATCGCGGGCCTAGGCCAGCGCGGCGACCGAATGAAGAAATTTCTTAACGAATATTAATTATTTTAAACTGATAATTACGTCTAAACGAGTACTGCTTACGATTCGAAAAAAATATATGTTAAACAAGAACATTTTCCTAATATTCTTAGCTTTGAATATTTTAGATTTTGTTTATATTACATAGTGTAATTAATTTGTGAAATTAGGTCTAAAGGAACACAAAAACGACTACTACGCTAATACTATCTGGCGTATTATTATGAAACCTGCACCATTTTAAAGATAATTTTATTATCTATCTTTTTATCTACGATTTTTTTCGAATAGTAAAAAAAAATATATGCGTTTTTTTGTTTTATCGAATAAAATTCGTGCGCTCTATCGGAAGAAGTTTAAATTATTCCGAATCGATTCGGAATAATTTCAACGTTTTCCGATAGAGCGCAGTTATCTGATATCAGAAAAAAATTCTTCATACTGCATAAATAAAATAAATAAATAATTATAATTGCATAAGTTGTTAAAAAATGCTATGCAATAGCTTTACCGCGGCAGTCCCCGAGTGCCACACGTATTTTTTTTTAATAAAGGCGTGGCATTACCTGGCCAGGCAGTATAGTAACGACAGTTAGTATTTTTTTATATAACCGGTTATTAATTATGGATTATCTATGAATAAATATGAAAGCAGTATAAATATTTATTTTTATTATTTACTAGCTGTACCCTGAGCGCGTTGCTACGCCAAATCGGTCGCATTCGAAATTCAAATTCGCGGCCTTTAACCCATTAAAGACTGCCCATAGATCGGCTCGTACGATTTTGATGAAATTTTGATATGTGTGTCCAGGGGACCATAGAAGTTGACAGCAAAAAAAAATTTTTTTTTACCTGTCAACACACCTGATATATGACATGGGTATTTAAATACCCGACAGGCTTTGGTGTGTTAGTTTTGACGACTGGCATAAATCACTTACACTTGGGTGGATTGCCATATAATAATAAAGAAGAAGAAGAAATAGTAACTGCTTTCACTTTGATATGTTTTTTAACAAATACCGTGTGCATTTTAAGGTTATTATTTGTATAAAGAACAACCTGACAGCGTTGATTCGTAAAGATTCAGAATGATTAGTCGAAAGAAAGTTCTTACTGCTACCGAGCTGCAAGCTATTTTGGATAATTGGTCTGATGGAGATTGTGATGTAGAATATATCTTTGGCCAATACGCATACGCCATTAATATCGTCAGAACAGTACCCGATGCGGTAGATTCTGTTAGTGACAGTGAAGAATTAGACGACAATATTCAAGTGTTGCACGATGAACTGGAGATGCCTCGTGAGATTGCCGGACAATAACCTTGAACAAGAAGAACAAGATGGTACGCCAGTGGCTTCAACATCTAGTGGTCGTAGTCGTAAATAAACACTGAACTCAAGGAAGGCACCAAAGCGATCCATAATCGATGAAGCAATAAAACCAAAATGGTCTCGGTTGCAAAATTATCAATTTGATGATACGGCCACTTCATACAAAGCGTTGTATCAACATATTGGTGCCATGAATCCTGTGCAGCTTTGGGAAATATTCATCGACGAGGACGTGTTGAACCTGTTGGTCACTTCCACCAACCAATATGCTTCCGCCAACAATTGTTAATTACTCATTGCATCAATTGGAGAAATGAAAACATTTTTGGGCGTGTTGTATATAACCGGTTACCACACCTTGCCGCAAACACATGGTTATTGTCATCATCCGGGTATAGGTCAACAATTATCATCATCCGGGTAGAACGTCAACTTCCGGGGCACAACTGGTAATGCGTTACGATGGTATCGATCATTTTATCGGAAAACTCAATCCACGTCGCCGTTGTCTGCAATACGGTGACAAAACTGAATATGGTTACTTGAAGGGCCAGGCTAACTTGCAACCCGCTCCTTGCTTCCTGGATTACCACAACGGTGTTGCATCAGATAATATGAAGATTGCTAAGGCTAAATAACATATCCCTTTATGTTTCCTCAAGAAAATAACAGCAATTCAGATTTAAATGAGCTTTTATTCCCTCCAAAAGATCATTTTCCATATTGCAAAAAATAGATATTTCTGGTATACACCATGGACTGTTGGGTATTTAAAGTACCATTTTGATTAGACCTGGTTTGACAGCCAGGTCTATTGACATATCGCTTTTGGTTTTTCTTAATTACATAGAGGACATCTAAAGCTATCTGGTATGGGTGAGCGTTTTCAATTTTTCCCATTTCCCTATATTTGGCAGCACTTTTCCTGAGCATTTCCAGACGAAAAAAAAACGTGACTTTTACCTGTAAAATAACAAAGGTAAACCGCTGAAAATTATACTGTTCTATTATTTATTTTTTAGGCCCATTCTATGCCTTTACAAAAACAAACAAAATGCAGCGATATCTCTCACCTATTCCACGCTAGATTTTTTTAGGTGTCAACACTTTTTTGGGTATTTAAATACCCAGTAGGCTGGAATGGGTTAAAATCATTCGACTATAAAAAAAAAGAAGAACTCACTCCTGTCTTCGCGGTCGCATTCGAAATTCAAATTCGCCGCTTTAAAAAAAAGAAGAATTGTGATTTTATTGAGGTCACTAAAAAAATTCCTTTGATCCGATCGGCACCAAACTTCACAGGCACCATCTCCGAACTAATCTAAAGTTTCCCTCAAAATTTTATCAAAATCAGTCGAGCGGTTTAGTAGTCCATAGCGGACTCACAGACAAACATTCATTTATATATATATACTAGATGACCCGGTGAACTTCGTACCACCTAAAATTGATTTGATTGTAACTCTTCATAAGCGTTTATTGATCCTAATCAACCTTCCAAATCCAATTCATTGAAATCTTAATATGGCCGAATCATGTTCGGTTTGAGTTTTTCGACTTTTTCGGCTTTTTCGACTTTTTCGACTTGTCCGACTTTTTTGCATTTTTCGACTTTTCGGACTTTTTTGACTTTTTCAACGTTTCAGACTTTTTCGACTTTTCCGATTTTTTGGACTTTTCCGACTTTTTCGACATTTTCGACGTTTTCGACTTTTTCGACTTTTTTGACTTTTCCGACTCTTTTGACTTTTTCGACTTTTCAACCTTTTGAAATTTTATACAATCGCATGGAATGAATAACAGTTATGGATGGCGCTGCTGTCAAACAATAGGATCGCCGCGAACGACATTTATTAAAAGTGGCCCATTTCCCAAAATGACCGATTTCGATTTTTTCGAGTTTCAGTTGTTTCTTTTAATTTTAACAAAATATTTTTTTTTAAAACCTCCCCTGAATCAAGGCAAACAAAACAAAACAATAATAATTCAAATCGGTCGAGACATTTTCGAGATCTTGCGAGACTAACGCACGGCGATTCATTTTTATATATAAGAAGAAGATAGAAGGAGGGTAATTTTTCATATATCTAATCTAATTTTCCTTGATAATATCCAGTTAACCTGACAAAATTTAACCAGCTCTCCCATTAAAATATTGATTTTTGACGATTTCCCCTAGCTATATTTTTTAGACAATATAAACTAGTAATGTTGCAGATAATGTTTGTTTTATTTAAAGCCGTATTGTTTTCTGTAAAGTTTCGTTTTATTGAACCAGGTATAATCCCGTTGTTAACGGGATTTAAGCCTAGATTTAATGCTAGCAACATTATGCATTGCAGCGCGAATCGTATGCATGTGTCGTGCTTGTTTTTTAAATTTTTATATATTCTTTCAATAACGTCATAATTCGAATATCGTATACTTAAAGGTGAGGAAAAATTACATTCTTGCTAAGTTATAGCGCTTCAAGTAGCTTGGCGCATTAAAACGGGAGATAGCATCGTTAAAATGTGAGTAGAGTACAAAAAAATAAAACAGGTATTCATTTCGATAAGTAAGTTTAGAGTTTGACACGAAAAACTGGTCTTGGTATACCTAACTCTTTAACCTTAAAATGTTTCATGACAAGTGGTCATAGAACACAGACTTACAGGTATTAAAATCTTTTTTTTCCATTTTTGTTTTCAAATCTTTTCAAACATTTGGCATTTTTGAATCAAGTTTATACAATCGTACAATGCGATGACTGCTATTAACCACCCTTGAAGCAGGGTATGTTTACGTGTATACAACGCGCGCGGAGTTCTCCCAGTCAGCCAGCAGTCGTCTTTGCGTGCAGCAGTCTCGCTGCTTTGACCGGACGATTCGGAGGTATCGCCCCGTTATGTTAGTAGACCTTTATTTATTTTATTTTTATTTTATAACGTAATGTACCAAAAAAAGACATGGACTTACGTACTATTATATATGCAGAATCGTTAAATATAAACATTAGTATAGAGAAAAAACATAGCTCTATGCATATAAATGTGCTAGCATATCCGAAATGAGGCGAAATCGCACAACCAACTAGACTTAGAAGGTACGTATCGGGCTGTGCTGAGTTAACATTTGTTTATAGACGGGCGAACTGAAGCATTTGATTCCAAATTTTCAGAGATTCTTTAAATCTAACAAAGGATTTAGTCTAACAAAAGTGTTTTTACACAAATTAAAACTAAAAATAAAAAGTTGGAAAAAAAATATGCAATTAAAACTAAAAATTTTTTTTTAAACCTTATATTATATTCAATAAATTTGAGTAGAAAAATAGGTAGCAATATATACAATTATATATAATATGTATGACAAAATAATGTGTAATATTAGTAGATGGTTTTGACCTCAGGGATGAGTTTTTGACCTCAGTGATGATATTTTTGACCTCAGATGATCTGCTCAGAGATGAGCAGCACGCGATAATCATTAATTGTCTTCAGCGATTCTATCAAACGATCGATATCAAAATCAGGCTCATATGCATAGCAAACATCCCGTTACAACCTATTGCCCTCGAACCCTAGTCACAGTAGTGATTTCTTCTCGCACTCCTTCTCTGAACGTACGTGGAGCTCGTCTCTGGAATGCTTTACCCACGCATATAAGGATAGCACCCAGTTTGTTTTACTTCAAACGCAGGCTCAAAGAACACTTGAACCCACGCTCTTAAACTTTTCTTTAATTTTCCTTATTTTTTTCCTCCCTATTGCGTCCCCTGCGTCATTATAGGTTTATTGTTTGTTTTTTCTTAAATTTATTGTTTTGTTTTCCTGCTGAATTTAAATGTTTAAAATTATATTTATTAGTTTATTTTTAACCGCATAACATGTTATTCAACTAGGTTAAGGTTAGCTGTAATTGCTTTTAGGCAATACGCTCGCCTTTTTGTTTGAGCAAAAAAAGCGTTTAATTATTATTACTATTATTATTATTATTATTACAAACTGGCTTATATTCTAGTTGCAGTCTTAATAAAAATGTACAAGAAAGAATTGATTTATAGGTGTATTTACAAAAATTGCCGAAACTGTTATTTTTAAGTGCTCATTTATTCAGAAAATTAACAATGTTATGATACTAAATTTTGCACTAATATAAATGTTGTCTATTTTCATTTTTCAGACACTACATTTTGGATGTTTGTTGCATTTTACCCACGCAAAAGAAACTTTATCGACCCATCTCTTGCAAAATTTGTAGAAAAGCGGTAACAGTCAAAGCAAAATATAATTATTTTATGATAGAACAGACCAAAAACATTAGGCAATATAGTCCTTTTTGATTATCATTGGGTATATTTATAATTTACCTTATAATTTACCTTGTAACACAATATAGAAAACTAAAGTATTTCCCTGATGATAAATTCCAAAACAAATACTTTCTATCATACCTCCTAATTTAATTGTAAATTAATATAGATAAAAAATAAATAATAAATAATTAAGCTTACAAAAATAAAGTTAAAAACAAATAAAATTTTCAGGTGTTTGCGACAACCGGTTACGCTGCTTGATCACGTTTCTGTCAGCCGTTTTATATGATTAATTATCTAGTTCAAATACTATTATATCGGTAAACACTTTATTCACACCCACCTCCATCAGAGTATAAAATCCCAACATCAAGCCCCCCCGCCCACCGAGCCCCTCTATACATCAAAAAATAAAGGACATTTTACATGGAACATTCATAGATATATTCATGCCGAATTCGAAGAAAATCGAACGCAGTCACAAAAAAAACAGACGAAATGCGAAACGATAAACTGCGACCGAATTGAAACAGTGACCTCGCCACGATTGGTTAAAATAACAAATTTAGGATACTATTGACTGATGACTTTATAAAACCTCTAAGGTTAGGTATTAACTTTATAGTCACAGAAAGTTGCATTTTAACCGCCTCACCTATACATACTTACTGATACGGCTGCTATAATATCGCCCGAACGCAACAACCCGTATCACGTACGTTCGATTACGGTCGAGTACAAAATCAAAACAAAATTTAAATTTAAAAAAAACGAAACCAACAAAGCGTACGTCATACGTCACATTGTTCCTACAATTCTAAATACAAAAAAGGATAATACTTGGGTCTTTTGTGTAATACAAATGTCTGGTATATTGTAGACAAGTATTATTTTGTATATTGTCAACAAATATTAAGAAATCGATTAAGAAATTAACACAACGATTTTTTACTCACTTTTTGAATAATAACCCAAAGGTAGGGTGGTTAATATGTATATTTATGGGACAGTCATAGCCGTAGATTTGATATAACCGGAAAATAATTGAGATTAGTATCAAAATTCCAAGATAAGGCTAAGGTTGAGCCTCTTTTTGATACTCACAGACGAGACAAGATTTTGCAGCTCGAGATACGAGTCTTAAATAAGTCACAGAAAGACGCATTTTAATATTTATATTGAATGGACAATCAAGGCCGGAAGTATGGTATAACCGGGTAATAATTGAGATTAGTCTCAAGTTTTCGAGATAAGGCTGAATATCTTTTTGATACTCACAGACGAGACAAGATTTTGCAGCTTGAGACTCGAGTCTTGGATAAGTCACAAAAAGACGCATTTTATTATTTATATTGAGGGGACAGTCATGGCTGGAAGTATAGTATAGCAGAGTAATAATTGAGATTAGTCTTAAATTTTGGAGATAAGGCTACATCGATATATTAGGGGATCATATATCGATGATAAGGCTAAGGCTGAGTCTCTTTTTTATACTCACAGACGATACAAGATTTTGCAGCTCAAGACTCGAGTCTTGGATGAGTCACATAAAGACGCATTTTATTATTTATATTTAGGGGACAATCGTGGCCGGAATAATGGTATAGCCAAGTAATAATTGAAATTAGTCTCAAATTTTCATGATAAGGCTTAGGCTGAATCTCTTTTTGATACTCACAGACGAGACGAGATTTTGCAGCTCGAGTCTTGGATAAGTCTCGAGTCCGGACCGTGTATTGCATTCCCTGGAGCAAAACGAGTAATCGCAGGCGAAGTTAGTTCTAGAAAATGATAAAATTATTTCCGATGTTGGCGAGGATGCTGCAATGCATGTCCGGTCGTGTAGCGGGGCGCTGGGTGGAGGAGGGAGGGGAGGGGGGGAAGGGGGCGACAGGGATTTGAACCCGTCATTAGGTGGCATTACGGTCGGCGCACTGCAGCGGAGGGTTAATAGTCGATAAATTGTAAGAGCCCTGGTCCGTCGGTTCGCCGTTACAATTTCGAAGATATCATCGCCCTCGTGACTGCTTGGGTGATCCGTCCCAAGCGAGTCCGCGATCACATCCGACCGACCGACCGCGACACAGCCACATAAATGCGCGCTCGTCCACAGCAGAGTACCCTCACTACATTTTACACGACGGCTGATTGACAATATTGATTGTCTTAAATAAAAAACAAACAAAAATACTATTCAATATATATCAACAAGACTTCAGGTTCGTTTACAATCGGGTATTGATATTTTAAATGTTATACATTTTGGCAAATAACCTATAATGCATAAGGTAAATGACTGTCATAAAAGAAGGTTGACACAAAAAATCTTCCATAAATATTTGAAAAAAAACAGATAAATAAGTGCATAGGTATACTAACATTAAGCTTGATTGCGTTTCTTCGTAAACTAATACCGGAAAATAGTTCGTGCGAACGAAACAGAGCAGTGCGTTAGAGCGTAATGTAAAATGAACGATAGTATCTTTTCCCGCACAAAAACTACCTGAAGCACAAAATAAAATAATCTGAATTGGTGCTCTATGTTGAATTAGTAGTTTTATATTCTAAAAGAGACAATTATTCCTTTGATGTCCCGCTCTGACTTATTGGCCTATCCCGCTCGCACGAACTAATTCCGATTATAATTCACAGAGAAACGCAATCGGTCCCATTATGGGTTAGTAGATACTCTAAGCGTGTTTACCGATATCACAATACTGAATTATTCAAACATAGGTATGAATGCAAAACCACTATAAAAACCTCCTTAATAACTTTCCAATGTTTGTTATTTGAAGGTTTAAAATTAGGCGCCCACTTCACCTGTCTAGTGCGCTAATTAATTTCCTGCAATGTCACCGAAGGAAGTTAAGGTCCTAATCTTAATACCTGCAATGTCACCGGAGGAAGTTAAGGTCCTTGCCTACCGATAGATTATATTTCTTTGTACCTGCTGCTATTTTTAATAGGGTGAAGGGTTTAAGCTTGACACAAAAATGCATGTAGTACATATACTTTATTACTAGCACAATGTTTATATATGTATGCATGCTCTATCTCTCTCTCTCTCTTGCGGATACAACTAAACCCCTATTGTTATAATAATATGTCAGTTATTTTTTTTATGACTTCAAACGTTATTTTTTTAATAACTATATTAATTTCTTCCTTGGGCTGATATGATTCGTATGTAATAGATACACGGATGCTCGCATATTACCAAAATAGTTTGAAGGTAATAGAGTTATAAATTTACATAATTTAGTACCAATGATTGTGATGTCTTTGAGACGCGCTTTGAATATCCTTTTTCAAAACAATTGTTATAAATATAGGTACTTATGCACGTACTTTTTAGAGCTGTCAACTACAACGGGCGAACCCGTCTCCTCGGGAAGTTTTAACGATATTTATCGTCCTGCCTCCCGTGAGGTGACCGCAGAAGACTTGGGACGAAAACAATCCGCCGTCTAGCGCCACATGCCCGTCAGAGTCCAACGCCTTACGGCGAGGCACCGGGAAAGGTAACCATCGAGCAGCCACGCCCCCTGACTACCAGTTTGGAAGGATATCTCTGTCTGGGATTAACCTTCAGGATACCTCCTGCCTGCTGACTAGTTACAGGATCGAGGTCGCTTGCGCGGTCGTCTCCCTTATGAAGCGGTGATTCAGTGTCAACCAAATCTATCGCGGACCACGGTGCACAGGGCGCAAACCGTCCAGGAGTGCCCCGAAGGTTGACTCCTAGGGGAGACCGGCCCGCCGACCAGCGTCCTACCTTGGCTCTTCCATCTGCGTGGAGGCCGCTTATTAGCCATTATTGGAATAAGGCGTTCCATTCTTGGAACAAAGAACTTGGTAATGACGTTGTTCAAAAGACGTGAGACGTTTCGGTTCTTTAAAATTTTCATTATAACGATCTGCTCTATCAATTATGAGCGGAATAACATTCTCTTTATCTGCAATAGCTATCTAATATTTTTGAAACGAAGTATTGCGTTGAAGCAATACAACTGCCGCAAATCCAGCAGATGGATTGGCTTTGAAAGAATGATTTCAATTATTATCTTTTGGAAATCGTACACTTTTTGGAGGGTTGTATTTCCACAAGCTAAGCACCCAAGTTTACCATATGTCTTGATGGATTGGCGCGATACAGCGTAATGTATCGTTAAAAGAGTATAATATAATATATTGTATATATAATACAATACTTGAATATAACTCGGTCATCTGGTGTACAAGTGAAAACAAATACATTCAGATGGTAGAGCGTATTCAAAGAAAATTTTTAAGATATATTTATTACAGAAAATACAATATTTATCCATACTTATTTCCGTCAGATTTTGTGCTAGGAATGGTAAGATACAACAGTCTTGAAACTCGTCGATATATTTCACTAATTATATTTGCATATAAACTTATTCAAGGAACGATTTATTTGCCAGAGATACTATGTAAATTTGAATTGTACGTACCGGTAAATTACACAGCGAGGAGATCGCATCTATTGTTTAACCCCTCAAATGAATGGCGATTAGCTCGGGTTGCCTACGGCAAAATGTATATAAATGTATATTTACATTTACATTTACATTTACATAGAGCGGGGTTTACTATAGAGCTATAGCATTACTATAGAGCGGATTACTATAAAGCGGCGCACATTTACATTTATATTTATATTTATATAAATTTATATACATTTTGTATACATTTTGCCAAGGCATCCCTTAAGGGACGCCTCACATTTGAGGGGTAATGTGCCGTACCACCGTACAAATATTTTTGTAGACAGGCCAGTGGGAAGGGTTATAGCTCTTCTTAATTCCTTACCCACTGAAATAGATATCTTTTGTACATCCCTTTGGCAGCTAAAAAGGCATCTCCCTGCTATCTCATGTTTATCATAATCTGTCTTTTATTTAATTTTATATTTTTATGTTTTTTTCTTGTTCAATGTTAGCATTAATTTAGTTATGTAGTCATTTATTTTTAGACTTACACTCTAGCTTTAATATTCAAGGGCGAATTGGATTCATCTGTAATGCCCTTGAATACTATTTGAAACTAATAAATAATAAATAATAAATAAATAATAGTATCACACGACTGCCTAACAAAAAGGAGTGTAACATGTTCAGGATTCATCTATCTATGTTTTCTATTTCTTTATTCTACCATAACTTCCAAAAGCTTGAACCGATTGAGAAGTTTGTAGTATTGTTCAGTAATTGTTCAGTAGTGTAGTATTGTGTAGTATTAGGTATCTTAGACTATCTTAGTGTCATCCCCCGAGTGTTATTAGGTATGTTAACTGATCAAATATTAAGTAAGTAGTTGTTTAAATGTCCAAATGTTAATAAATTAACATAAATATTTAGTGTCAAATAAAAGGTCTGCTTGAGTACATTTCGGAAATATACATCAATCTATATGGATAAATACATAAACCACAAATATTTCATAATAAACCGTATCAAAAATAACTATAAATACAATAGTTTACTTTCTGTAACGACATTCGTATTTTTTTAGCCTTTTTAATATATTATTATTTACTTGTTATTATCACGCTTCGGCCAGAACATCTCGCAATTGAATAAATTTCAATACATAAATTAATTTCACTAAACGCTCGATCTGTGATTCCTACCGTTAGGTGTATTTCTATCTTTATTCCGATATATGTAATTTTTCGGGCTATTGCGAGTAATTGACACTTCCAAGCGCTTGATATGGAACAATAATTATAAACAGACAATCCTAATGTGCCACCATAAAAACGGCATAATAGACCATGGTCGATCTAGTGAGCAACACCGCAACACAAGACAGCGCAACCGACAGACAGTCCACATATTGTACACTAGCTGACCGGTGGCCACTTCGTTGGGCGGTAAAACTTTTTATCTGTGATGAAATTATGAGTGTGGTTCGGTTAGTACTGAGTGCTATGATTTATTTCCTGACTGCCAAAAGAAGGGTTATATTTTTACTGCATATGAATGTATGTATTTGCATGCCAATTTGACTATAATACCGTTATTTGTGAGTGTCTTTTTGTGAGTGTCTTATTTGTGAGCGTATTATCTCTTTAACTATTTATGCAGTAAAAGGAAAATTATATGCAGTAAAAGGGGTTTTTTTTTGTTTTAAACACTTGAGATGATAAATTTACTTATTTGGATAAGAATTCATAATTGTTGATAATATGACCAATAAAAATGACCTAACGACTTAAATATAAAAGACAAATACTGTCGCTGACTTTTTTGTAGGCATTATTAAGCTCTACAACTTTTCTCTAGATCTTAATCCTATATCTCTCATCGTTAAGGCAGCCTTAGTTAGAAACGTTTTCGTTCGACCACTAAATTTTGCAAATCCGACTACCACGAAAAAGTCTTTTTATTTTTCGGATTAATATATATGACACTCATAAATAATGTGGCTTTCTATTGGTAAAAGAATTTTCAAAATCGGTTCAGTAAATCTAGAGATGACACTCATAAATAACGTGGCTTTCTATTGGTAAAGGAATTATCAAAATCGGTTCAGTAGATCCAGAGATGTCACTCACAAATAACGTGGCTTTCTATTGGTAAAAGAATATTCAAAATCGGTTCAGTAGATCCAGAGATTACTTCCTACAACGTCACAAACTTTACCTCTTTATAATATTCGTATAGAAAAGGACAGCGACATTAAATATAGGTCATGATATACAGGTCATGGCCTATCTTATTTTATAGATTTGACGTGTTCACAAAAATCGTCTCACATAACTTAAAGTGCAAAGCCTACCTGGCCTATACTAGACTATTTTAGTAACTTCATTTCTCATTTAATATTTAGATGTTTTTATTTTAAAAACTATTACATTCTACATACTTACAATTTTAATTTAGTAATAAATCAAGTACCATCCCTTTACAGAAAATGTGACTTATAGAGTAACAAGTTAATATATTAAAAGGAATAAAAACGCGACTACCGTTACAAAAAGTAAACTACTGTATTTATAACTATTACTATAACTATAACTATTTTTATTACGGGTTTTAATTGACTTTTTTGAGGTATATCTATTTATTCATATAGATACATGTATATTTTCGGAATGTACTTAATAATACCTCTCATTTAAAACAAGGTATATTTATGTTAATTTATCGACATTTAAAGATGTTGACATGTAGACAAATATTTACTTGATATTTGGACAGTTAAGGTACCCTATGCCACTCAAGATGACATAATGAACTAACAATACTACATGCTTCTAAATCGGTTGGAGCGTTTAGAATTTATGGTGGAATAAAGAAACGGAAAACATACATAGATGAACCCTGAACACATTACATTCTTTTTCTGTTGGGCAGTCGTGTAATAAAATGTGTATGTTCCTAAGTTAAACTTCATAAGTTATAGTTATTTATCAACTAATTTGAAACCTAAAGGCAAAGCGAAACATATTACTGATTGAGAAATATATACATATGTTTTTTTTATGGTCATCGAAATAACGAACGGTTAACCTTCTAGCGTGGGTCTAAGGTTAAGAATTGCCAAAAAATATATAAGCACATTTTTTTCCAGCCAGTTTTATTGCGAACTTTTTTCCTAAATCCGTTATTAGTAAGCGTTATTTTTGTAACGCTTAGAGTATGATTCCCGCGAATCGTAAGCTTAGCCATTGTTTGCTGTCCCCTTCGCACAGTAGGCAGCTGGGATGCGAGGAAAAGAGACCCGTGCAATGTTTTCGCCCACCTGGCTCGGCGTCAAACGAGGCGCTTACAATCACGCAGTTGATGAATATTTTGCAGGTTATTCTTCTTTGGTTGTGCGGCGGATATTTTCCCACATGAGATAAAAAGAGAGGGGGGGGGGGGAGGCGTTGATTTGTGTTATGAGACGTACCATAGTTTGAATATGTGCGTTAGATATTCTAATACTATAAATAAATTCAATTCGAAGTTCGAAATAATTTATGGATGATATGATATGACATGTATGTTATAGCTAAATGTCAATAGATAGGTATACCTACATTTCAAAAATATATCTTCAGCAGTTCTCAATTCAGATCAACAAAAAACAGGGTCTTAGGATTGTGAGTATTGTAGTAGAAGTGAAGAGCAATTCACATAATACTAATATTATTATAAACGCGAAAGTTTGTATGTATGTATGGATGTTTGTTACTCTTTCACGCAAAAACTACTGAATGGATTTTGATGAAACTTTACAATAATATAGCTTACACATCAGAATAATACATAGGCTATAATTTATAAAGATATACGGTTTTCTATCATCATTATCACAATTTTCCATCACCACGCGGGTGAAACCGCTGGGCTCAGCTAGTTTATTATATATTTACCTATGTAATTGGGATTTTACATAGTGGTCAATTTGAACTTTATTAAATTAGAATTGAGTTGGAATTCCAAATTCTAATAAATTTTAAATCAAAGCCATATTATTCCCTATTCAAAAATCATTTCTTTTGTCTCTATGTCGTTTGTTATTGCTCGTAAATTTACGTGTGTTCAAACATGGAAATAAATCATAATTCGCGTTATTTTCGAATATGAGGTCTTGTGCCAACTTTATCCATTACAGCTTCTTACGGGCTGGCCTAACAGTTAACGAAAATTTGTACTGTCAAGAACTGTAAGCAATTATGGAGAAGGTCGGTAGTTAAACAACATGGCCTGGTTAATCGAGATTTTTTCCGAGATAAGGACGGAAATATCCATTGTTGCCCCCCCTGAGACGATTAAGACCATTTCCAGTTTAAAGTCTGTATTTAAATACCGCCATACGTTATATTCAAATGTTACCGCCGAGCCGCCCGAGGCTAGCCAAGAAAGAAACCGTGCCCCCGAGGTAATTGCAACGGGACCCGTCGTTCATCCGCCGGCCGAGAGAGGACGCGTATCGATTTTATTTATAAAAGTAATATCCAGATGAAGTCAGTCCTTGGCTACTTGCCGGGAAAGTCTTGGGGTGACACAACCGCTTTTTACAATTAAAATTTATTTCAGTCAGATAATTCAGAAACCATTTAATAAGTCAGAAACCATTTACACAAAAAAAAAATATATATTAAATAATAATACAATATCTGGTATTAATAATATAGCCTATGAGGCCACGACTGACTTCTATTTTATTACCTATTTAAAATAACGACGTTTTTAATTGTTTTCCGGACGTCAAGTTACCTCAAATCAAAATATAAAATGTTCACAATGCGTGTCGTAACTTGAGGAATATACAGTACCATGCCATATTATTTAAACCACCTTGCATTTCACATTTCACTATCCGTAAGCCATTAAATGATGATTTATTTTTGATTATGATTACTTTTAGATGTGTTTATGGTTATTAATAGAAATATCTGATTATATATGTAAATAATAAATATATTTATCTACTATATTTAAATAAACTGATCTTACCGCATGAAAATACAAAATCCTTAACGTTTCGTCAGAATTACATTTTTTGTATTAACTTGGATAATGGTGGAGGTAAGATCGTTTCTCATTACTATTATTGTATCAAACAACGATAAAAGTTATATAGTTAATTTTATTGTTGTATATTAAATCACTCTTGTGTCTAATGAGTGTATAAATCTGAATGTTGATAAACAGATAATAATTTATGCAGAAAAAGCTGATATTTTATATATATATATATATTTTATACATTAGTGTAGTTTTGCGTATTTTTTTTATTGTTAAAATTTATAAACGAGTCTCTCTTCTCTGTCTCTCTCTCTCTCTCTCTCTCTCTCGTCTCTCTTCTCTTCTCTCTCTCTCTCTCGAGTTTCTCTTCTTTTCTCTCTCTCGTCTCTCTTCTCGCATATTTGTCGGCAACAAACATCGATATGATGGCAATAAATTGCAAAATTTCCTTTAACAATATCAGTTTTTTTTGAGTAAAATTTATTTGAATACTGTCGCTACACACGCTTATTCTAAAACTGACATTGAATGGTAAATTAGTAAAAATAATGTTATTCGATATGTTAAATAAAAATAAACAACATAGACACCTAAAAGTAAGCATTGTTCAAAAGTTGTGAGCTATTTTTTACTGATAATATCTAATAATAATAATATGGCAACGGACTGTAAATATCAACTCATAAATTTGAAGTTGTTCTCGTCAGATTTCAAAACATTTCCCCAAAAGCCGGATCTGCTTACAGGACAGTAACATTATCCCCATTCAGAAACATGTCGCGAAAAAAAAACGTGACCAACATTCTGGCCGCTTTGTAGTGTTGAAAACCCCAAACAATAGCGATTCAAACAGCGCACATGGAGATATATTTCGACTGCTACCCTATTCGAAAAAAACACAAGTGTTTAATCACTCATATAAAATAACAATGTGCACAGGGTACCCTTAAACAAAATACAAAAAATTGTTCGAATAAAGATCCGAACTCCGAAGTGTGGCTTATTATTTGGTTTTGTCGTTTCTAATAAATATAAAGAGTGAATGATTTCTTTTTTATATACAAAACAATATAACCTAATGAATAACCATAAACAGTCATAATAAAATATTATTTATACTTTTACGGATACTGATGTGTGTAAATGAGTACTGAATTACACGGTGGGCCTAGTACTATAGAACATAGAGTTACAACTTAAATAGCTTAGATTTAGAGTTACAACAACCTGTATACCCTACCAATATTGAAAATAGATGCATAGGTTTCTCTCGTGGACGATCAGGTTGTCAAACACCTTTTGAAAATCAATATCAAAATCAAAATCTTCCTATACGTTATACTATTATTTAAATGGGGTAAATTATAAATAAACTATAATTCTATTCCTTCCAATTAAAGTAGGTCTGAGATATGATTTACAAGATTTTAAAGTTATTTATTAAATCAATGAAATAGTAGAATACTACATCATAGAGATCTATTGAAAAGATTGCAATTTTTAAAGCCATGCTTATGCTTTGCGTAGACATCGTTATTAGCAGAATCAAAATCAAATAGTTTTATTGAATATAAATAAATACACTGTGCTGAACGTCAAGAAACAATAATAGTAGGAAAAATATGTTCAAAATGACCATAAAATCTATAAAATCATCATCGTGCGCTCTTCTAGGAGGTTACCCAATGAGTTGAGACCGCCAAAGAAATACAAGCTGAACATCAGGCTTAAACTGGCCATTCAAACCTTCAAACATCAAGTTACTGGAATTTTAATCCTATTCTAAAACGTGCTTTAACAAACTTTATTATAAATACAAAAAAAAAACATTTCATTCATAGTGGATGGACGATGGACTCAATGACATACCTATAATATTTGTATACATGTAAAAATATTTAGGAAAATATTTCTCAAATGAAGGTATTATTGTTCTTAGATACATCTGCACATAATGCTAGAACCCAAAGTTGTCAGTGTATATATCTCAACCATGAACACTCATCGGACGGGCCATAGGACGGGTCTTTTTTTCCATTTGTATACCATATTGAGGATAACACCCAATATTTTATAAATAATATTTAATTTCCAGAAATATTTTGCTATAACACCTGTGTTCGCATAATAAAGTAATCATATATGATAGGGGGTTTAAAGAAACCTGCTTATTAAAAGGTTTAAAATCATAATTCAAAATCACGGGATCCGAAAACGGAGTCATGCGAGACTCAAGATCGTTTTGTGGAGAATCGAGTGGCGTTCTCGCAGTGAGTCACTGGAAGGTTGGCGTATCTGTAGTTGCAGGGATGACATTTTGTACGTGTATGCCATTTATTTTTCATATTTCTCCTACATATATTAAAATATTTTTTCTGACCAATTTTCTGAGCCGCCAAAGAAAAACTGATAGCAACTTTTTTGGTAATATTGCTTTCAAGATACAGTCTATTTTTCAGGTTGCATGAAACAGAAAAAGGCGACCGGCTTTTTATAACATCACGTGGCATTTCGCAGGCGGTCGCCCATCCAAGTACTGACCAAGTTTGAATGCAGTTATGGACGATACGCTTAATCTAACATTAGGTATGGTATTCTACAAAGTAGATCTTACGATGCTGAAATTTCTTCACTGGCAACTCTTAGAAATGCTCATTTCTTTCGAAATGCATACAAATTGATAGATTTTCAAATATTTCCAATAATTTGGTATCCTTGGATGATCTGCGTCACCATTCAAAAGCGAAATGTCTCTGTTTCTGACCGCGAGTCTTATTTCGGGCCTATTGAAGTGAGCGATCGAACGGGCAAATATAAACAAACGGGCGTTGGCAGTATGAAAAGCGTTGCCGGAACAATCGAACGCGCAACGCATACATCACCACAACATCATAATATTACAAGGGTGATTTTAAAATAATACACAACACGCAGCGTGTGTCCCCGAAGGGCACAAAGGGAGGCGGCGGGTCCGCCATTCAGTCGATGCTCGCGGACGAGCATTGTTGCTCGCGACCGCGACTACGCACTACGGTGATGGGATAGACGTGTATTTGTATTTGAACCACCACAGCCAGATCCGCATTTCGACGCGTTTTCATAATAACCACAAGAGAACCAAAAGAAGTCACGTCATTTTAACCATAGGTAATATGTATTTCAAGACCAACATAGTCTGGCTACTGGAACCAGTTGTATTAAGTCTAGTCTATAACGAGTTTTTACACGACTGCCTAAAAAAAATGAGTGTAATGTGTTCAGGGTTCATCTATATATGTTTTCCGTTTCTTTATACCACCATAACTTCTAAACGTTTGAACCGATTTGGAGTGTGTGATATTGTTAGAATCGTTGTCATCCCGCGTGCCAATCGTTGTCATCTCCATGTCATCGCCGCGGAGTTTGACTATGGGTCGACAAGAAACGGAGACATTAATAACATATATATTAAAATAGTGCATGATGTGTGAGATATTGGTATATATATTTAGTATTATTTTATATTTATCTATAAAATATATATTTATTTATATATGTTTGTATATATTTATATGTATATACCTAAATTTAATATTATTACGCTTTCTTATTCTATTTTTTACTTCTCAAATGTAACATAATAATATACAAAGATGTATTACAGCTAGTTACGAAAACCACTATAACTTTTTTTTTATATTAAGCCTACCTTAGTACAGGCGAGGCCTAGTTAGGATGGCTTTGAATTTTTAAAATACATGTAATATTATAGATAAATAAAGAAATTTGAATTTGATTTGAATTTGAATTTGGAGTTATGGGGGCGAGCAACCGACAGGCAGAGGGCCTTCGTTATGCAGAAGCGTGCATCCCGCACAATCGCGCGTGTGGCACTTGATACGCCAGCTAGGACTCTGTTTAGAGATCTCGGCATCATGACGTTGCCGTCCATTTAAATAATGGAAGTATCGCTGTTCGTTGGCAGAAATCTAGCCGATTTTGAAGTGAATGGTATGCATCACCAATAACCAACAAGATCCCGTAGCATGGTACTTTCGGTAAGTCATGCATTATGCAAGTCGGAGAGGCTAGCCTATATCGCCGGCGTGTTTAAGACAGATAAGGCGTTTTACTCACTGGAGGAATATTACTCAAGTGAAGTCTAAAATACTTTGGTGGCTACAGTGTTTAATGATGTATTTGCATTTTGTCTTGTATTTCCTCTTTTTAAATTATTATTGTGGTTTTTTTCGTTTTTTGTTTATTGTATTTTTTTCTTTACGATAAAAAAAATTTTGTATGCTAATATGTATTTATTTATTTATTTATTTATTTATTTATTTCCCAAAACATAATTAACCTTACAGATGATTCCAAATCGTTAATTATTTTTCTAGGCTATTATTCTAGATTATAACTATTATTCTACTATAGACTATTATTATAATTCTACTGTTAATAATATTATTATTACTCTACTCCATTACTATTACTATCATTATTATTCTAATATATAAATCATTATTCTAGAGCTAGACTATAGCAAACGAGACGGAGACATCCGGTTAGAGTGTAATATTAAACGTTTATATTTACATATGTATATCTAATGTTTATCTAACCTTTTTTATTATACTAGTTACTCCTTTTTAACAATTTTAATACTACATATTTATCTAATTATTTGATTGCTAAGAAATGCCATTACCATACTTTTCAGTTGTGCTAAGTTCACCGTCCAAATATCCAATTCTGGCTCAGTCGAACATAGTGCATTTAGGGTACGAAGCGTCCGCACTGTGAAGCAGTGTTTAACGATGTTAGTTCTAGCCACGGAGCAGCTAACCAGCTAACAGCTAACAGCTGGTTAGCTGCTCCGTGGTTCTAGCTCGCGGTAACGCGAACAATACATGAGTCCTAGCACGGTAGTAATTGGTGGGTACGAATTATG
>OX155980.1:8200550-8278042 GCA_944548615.1 Micropterix aruncella
ATGGCAGAGGCCAGGATAGACACACAGGGCTATGCTGATGACCTAGTAGTCATTGTCCGGGGCTTCTGCCAAAACACGATCTCACACATAATGCAAAAAGCGTTAACAATCGTTAGCAATTGGTGCAGAGAGAACGAATTATCGGTCAACGCCGATAAGACCGTCCTCGTGCCATTTACCAACAAACGTCAACTAGGTGGACTAAAAATGCCAATCTTAAACCACAGGCAGATTCCTTTCTCCAAGGAAGTAAAGTATCTGGGAGTCACGCTCGACCAAAGACTCACCTGGAACAGCCACCTAGATAAAACAATTCAAAAAGCTAAAAGTGCTTTGGGTATAAGCAGAAGACTGGCGGGGAAAAACTGGGGCCTTAACCCCAAGATCTCCCACTGGCTATACACTGCCATTGTGAGGCCGATAATCTCGTACGCCTCGGTGGTATGGTGCAACAAAGCCAACCAGAAAACTGTGATTACCAAACTAAACAATATCCAAAGGACGGCGTGCCTCATGACAACTGGCGCAATGTCCTCCACTCCTGGAGCAGCTCTAGATGCACTGCTGAACTTACCGCCCCTACACATTCATTTGCAACAGGTGGCGAAAGCCAGCATGTACAGGCTATCTGCCCGAGAGAAGGTAAACTGGATCTCACAAGCACTAAGATCAGTTCTTGACTCAGTCAGTGAAAATCCAACCCTCAACATGATATCAGACACCATGCTCCCACTCCTAAACTTTGGAAAACTTTTTACAGTGGAACTGCCGCCCAGAGACGACTGGCTAAAAAGCCAACTGCAATGGGAGGCCGGTAGCCTTAAATGGTATACTGATGGGTCCAAATCGGGACTTGACGTAGGCTGTGGTATATATGGAGAGCGACCAAACTTCGAAAGAAGTGTAAACTTGGGAAAATACGCCTCCATATTCCAAGCGGAGGTTTACGCCATTATTGAATGTGCGGATATCAACCTCCAAAAGGACTACGCCAACCACCGTATCTATATCCACTCGGATAGCAAAGCAGCTCTTATGGCACTAGCCTCGAATACCATTAATTCAAAGCTAGTGCAAAACTGCATATCACTACTGAATTCCCTGGGCGAAAAGAACAGGGTAATACTAAGATGGGTTCCCGGCCATGCAGGAATCGAGGGGAATGAAAAAGCCGACGAACTTGCTAGGACGGGAGCAAAGGGAACGTTATACGGCCCTGAACCTTGCTGTGGCGTACCAAAAAGCCTTGCAAACCTAATGCTCAAACAAATGTGTTTAGAACAATCCGTCAACCACTGGAACAACACCCCCATGGTTGAATCATTCCAAAGCGCTTATTAAGCCTTACGACCGTAAGACGGCCCGTGAGGCCCTATCGCTAAATAGGAACAATCTACGCATACTGGTAAGGGCGCTCACGGGGCATTGTGGCCTGAACAAACACATGTTCAACCTCAAGCTCAAAGACACAAAAATGTGCAGGTTCTGCCAAGGGGCAGAGGAAACTCCCCAGCACCTCATGTGCGAGTGTGGCCCGCTGATGCGTAAAAGATACAACCACCTGGGTGGTCACTACCTCCAACCTTAGGAGGTAAAACAATCTGGCGCCAAAAGCCTGCTGCGGTTCTTGAATGACACGGGGCTTAGCGCAGAACTATAGTAGGTGGCGAGCACAATAGATCAGCAATGGTCGCAGTGTTACAAGGCTCATAAAGACCTTAGAAAAGCCCCACTCAACAAATAAAAAAAAATAAAAAAAAAAAAAACGTATCTAGGCGGGTCAGAGTAATTAAAATAAGTAATACAACTTATGTAACAACTGGCGTAATTACCGTAAAAAACTTTTTATTTTTATAATTAATTAATGTACTTAATTAAGATTGAATAATATATAATAATAAAAAATAACACTATAATATAGATCAACACAATAAATTTGTTAAAATAATACATTGTAGGTAATACAATATGGTAAATACACATATAAGTAAATACGATTTCAATAAATAATTAATGATATATGGTATAAACATATGTATAATTAAATAAAATATATAAATACAATTATAAAATCAGTGCTAAAAATATGAAATAATATAAATAAAAATATGATATGATATACTATTAATATATACAAAATAATGTATATAAATATAAAATATTATTTTTAAATTAACCGTTATACACCCCCTTTTCAAACCAAGTTTTCAGATTTAGACCTCCCTAATTCAAATAACCATTTATTAACATTGTTTTTAAATTCTTGATTGTTTTTTAGGTGTTTCCATTTTTCCTCTATGTCATTATATAATCTGGGAAAAATGATAAAAGCTTGTCGTTGTGCAAATGTTGTTTTGCACTCAAGGAATAAGGAAATTTTGTTTCCGTGAACTCCGAGTATTGCAGTTTTGCTGACTTTGATCATGTCTATCTTTGTGTTTATGTAAAAATATTATCACATATTTTAATAAACAATTGCTTGACGTCTAGAACTTTAGACTCCTTGAAAAGACGCTCTGACGGGTAGTCATTAGGTTTCCTGTAATTTATCCGTAGCAACAGTTTTTGCGTCTTTATTATTGGACCCAAGGCCTGTTTGTGCAAGCACCCCACCCTACAATCCCATAAATCATAAGACTTTGGCATAGAGCTATGTAGGAGATTTTAATTGTTTTCCGAGGTAGTACATTGCGCAGTTCACGAAAAACATATTAGTTTCCGTAATCGATCAGAGAGTTGAATTATGTGGCTAGACCAATTCAGCTTAGAATCCACATTTATTCCAAGATATTTTATGTTATCTACAACACTTAGTCGTTCACATGAGCATGTGCAGTCTTTAAGGCAATTGTGAGAGTGGATTTTAAAGAAGCTGGAGATATGAACTGATCTTAAGCTAAAGTTAATTACTTTGGTTTTCGACGAGTTAATTGTTAAAATATGTTTATTTAGCCACTCACTAACGGTATCCAGAGTATTTTGTAATTGAATTGTAAATTGCTGCCTGCGTACCCGCCACCCCAGGAGGTTATAACAACTCTCGCTTGCGCAGCCTCTACCTACTGAAGCGATAGTTTGTATTCGAATTTATCGAAATCCCTCTTCGAGGAGGTTACCCAGTGGGAGCTGAAAAATGAGTTGGATCCACCAAAGAAATACAAAATGGCTATCAGTCTCCAAAGTGACCAATTAGAGCTGTCAAATACAAACCGGCACCTCAGGAAGTTTTAACGATATTAGATCGTTCTGTCTCCCTTGAGGTGAGCGTAGACGACTTAGGACGAAAACAATCCAATGCCTAGTTGCGCCACTCGCCCGTAAGAGACCAACGCCTTACCGCGAGATAGCCAGGTTAATCAACAGAAGGCTGACACTCGCGCCCTTAATTCTAGTTGCAACCAGATTACTCCGGACTCCCGACTGGTCACAGGTTCGAGGCCGTTTGCGCGGTCTCCTCCCTTAAGTAGCGTTGATACGGCGTTTACCGAATCTATCGCGGACAACGGCATCCTTGGCCCGGCTCTTCATCCGGAATCGTGTAGCCGAATGGTCGTTTCAAAAGCAGTTGCCGTAAGGTTAACAACTACCCCCGCTTTATAGGAAACAATACTGTTTCCAGACTCCTCTATCTGTCAGTCGGAATGCACAATCGAGGCAAGCACTTCTGCGTGGAAGCCGTCGGATGAATGTTGATCCGTGTGTTTAGCCGACCCTACACATAGGTCTTAGTGGCCATGCTGCAACAGGGCCTATTAGCCCCCCCTCCAAAAAGATCAGTGTAAAAAACAGTAATTATATAGGTAAGGATTTAATATATTTTAGCCGAAAATCCTTGCCTAAATTTAATACATTAACGTTTCGGAGCCTCATTGCCACTTAAAATGGATCGCCAAACTAGGCCTGGCTGCGAAACCTATGAAGCACCCATGAGTGTGCCTTGCACAATCATGAAATCGATTAATATATATCTAAATTCAATTAATATACAGCTACTTATTTTATTATCTTTCAAAAACAATATTTTTATTATTCATAACCACATCAACTCTTCACCCCTTTTGGAAAAAAATATTTTTAAAATCCCGCGGTCTTCCTCCTCACGTTCAAAAGATACTTTCTATATTCCCTCTTTTCATTCAAACTACGCAAAAAATACCTTCTTCAGACGCTCTTGCATGTGTTATAATGAAGTTTTGAACTACATAGATATATTCTCAGTGTCATTAATTACTTTTAGGAAACGATTGAGTGAATTGTTGTTGCATTAGTTTTAGTTTACAGCTAATAATTTAGGTACTCGTACTAAATGAAAATAGTAGAAATTTACATTGTTGTGGCTACATTTACAAGTTTTGTTAATATTAATGGTAATGTAGGTTTATTTGTGTGTATTTGTAGAAACAATTGTTTATGACTGTTTTTTACCTAAATAAATTAATTTAAAAAAACAATATTTTCTCTATTAGTAATGGCGTTAGTTCTATGAGAAGTGAAAGCAACCGTCAAAGCGGTACCGGTAAGCGTCCCGCGAGCACAGTTTCACCGCGCCAGGGAGGTAGGCGCTCGGACAGAAAATGGTCGGCTGGCCGGCTTCCGATGCCGACGTGCAATTTTGAAATATCTCGTATATCGTGGATTGGCAACGATGTTATGAATGGCGGAAGTGATATTAGACGGCGCGGCGCGGCGGTTGATGTGCGAGGAAGGTCGGGTGTGTTCGCGTGTGAAATGCCGCCGGGGCCTCGGCGAGCGCGACGGGGCGCGAACCCCCCGCTGCGCCCACCGGCTCTGCGGGCGCGCTGCGCCCCCAGCGCCCCAGAACGCCCCGGGTCCCCCGTGCCCTCGCCCCACGACGATTGTCCGACGGGCCCTCATTGCACCGCAGCGGCAACCATCCGACTCGATAACAAACAATACACAAACAGTGACGAACGATGTGATAATCGAGAAAACCACCGCGGCGCCGGCAAGCTTCTGCATGCCCGTGTTGAGATAGACTTGGGATGTATGTATCAAAACTTACGACAGAAGCATGCAACCATCCGAGAACTTCGAAGACTGTCAAGGAAGATATTGTTAACCCCCTTCCGGTAACTAATGATAATCTAAGAAACATTCAGGATGCAATACCATTGTACAAAGTTTCAACTTGATCGGATATTTGAAAGTGAGTTAAAATTGCATTACAAGACGATTGCTAAATTGCTAACTAACAATTTCGGCCACATAAATTTATTTGTTTTCATTTATTACATAGGGAAAAAATAATGACTTCCTAATTACTAACTACTAAACTACACAAAACTACTACTTTTATGTATATGTATAGAAGTAAACCATATGTATATGTATAGATTATATGTATAAATGTATATATGTATATATGTGTATGTATATGTGTAGATGTATATGTATATATGTGTATGTGTATATATGATTATTTAATATTATTATGTATATTATGTTACTAAAATATACTAAGTATACGTAATTTTTGTGTAAATATAGAGCTACCACATAAAGCAATGCTACATAATGTTACACTTACCAACTAAAAAAAAAAAAATAGGAAAAAAGAATACATAAAAGTCTACTTTAGTATGGGCAACACTCCAGCAAGGTAGATTTTAATCTTATTAACCCAGTGTTTAAAAAAAAAAAAAGAAAAAAAAAATCAATAAACCCTGCCTAAACAAATTGAGCCATCCCAATCCCATGTAACCCCAGGCACATCACATATCGAACTAGACTTACGCCTATGGCTAGATGTAGGATTTGAGAATTATTTAAGATTGTTGATTGATTGCAGATATGATACTAGAAGTTTATTACCAGTGATTAGATATTATGTAGAGTTGGAAAAAAATACATAATATATTTACTACCTATTAAAGATTAAAATAATAATAATAATAAAATAACAATTATACAACCATAAATATAAAATAATAATAACAACAACAGATTGCATCATTTATACACAAAATATTTTGAACAAATGAAACTACAATTTTATTTAACGATAAAAAAAAATATAAGTGAAAGTAATTGTCGGTGTCAATTTGTTGTTTATTACCAGTATTGCGGTCAATAAATGTAGGCCTTCCAATATACATCAGTGTGGATAGACACACTATTACAGCATGCGCCTTACGTAGCTGATATATTTTGGTATCCAATATTTCTATGCAGATTATCGATGAAAAATTGGGGTGGGTTCGGTGGTGTCTGAACCGTCGTGTTTTACGTGAAAATGTCATGATCTCCGATCCCTTTGTGCGATATCGCATATTTTAGCGATTAAAATCTGATCGTATTTTCTCACACAAAAAAGTTCGACCGGACACCACTGTAACAAGCGAATAGACGTTTCCGCGTCAAAATAGATAAATTTCAGCATCTGTCGAAAATGGTTAGACATCGCGAAATGGCTAAGCCCGCGGTTCCCGAACTGGGTTCCGCGGGATATTTTTAAAGGGTCCACGAATTTCTTCTCGACCTTTTATTAACAAATATGAAAATTAATTAAACAACTAATATGCAAAAAAAACATAAATATATGTGAGCATTTAACGAATTTCATGATATTTTCGTTACAACATATCCCAGATACTAACAAGGATATCAAATAGATACAACATCAATTTCTGCCGAATGGTACAATTCCGAATGGATAGTTATTTCATCGAAACCACCCTATACGGGAATGATGATCTATCTATGGTATCTATGTATCTATGGTATGATCTACCTATGTATCTATGGTATGGAGATAGGAAAAATAATGTTAAAACATTGGGAAAAAATTAAAAAGTCTATATTTTTGTTAGATGATTTGAGACTCAAAATTACTGTTTTTTCTGTCATATGAATATTAATTAATAACCAAAATGATGACTACTGAAAAGTGAGTAGCGAATAAAACAACTTACGTACATTGCAGCTCCCCCTTCCTTCCCTGTCGATTCAATCCGCTAATCCTATCAGCAGTAACACTACTGCAGACAGATATAGTGGCAATTCCAGTTTTTCCGAGTGCCATAATAACTTAACACCCCTTTAAAAGACCGAAGCGGTACGTCTGAAGTCTTCCCACGTGATTCGACCCGACCACGTGGAAAACCCGATCACCCGGCAGCAATGCTACCTACTAACAAAGGGTTTCCCTGCCATGCTAAACTACAGAACGAACGCTGAAAATAGTAAGGGAAACATCTGGTGATGACTGCGGACCATATGAAGATAGGTTTATAAGAAATCGCCTGGAACCACGAAACTTCATACCAGTTGTCAACAACAAACGTGATTACCGTCCACTGTAATTTTGATGCATTTTTATTTTATTCTAAAAAGAAGGTAGTAAATATATCTGTTTTTTTTTGTTGTAACCAAATGGTTACAAGTATGTGTCCTGACATATAAACATTGTAAAGTACTAAATGTCTGTTCCCTGAAACAGAAACCACTTTACTTTTTACCACAAAAAGGCTCGAACACCGTTCATCCCCCTTGCGGCAGTACTTAAGGAAATATTTTTTTTATTTTATTTTACCCTTGGTCTATATACTAAAGTCTATATACTATATATAAAAACGATCCACCCTATGGTCAGTTGGTGGGCCGGAAAAGTAAAACCGAAATCTCAAATATTGTTTTATAGAAGATATTTGCCAACAGATTTCTGTCGCTAACGTTTCCCAGTAATAATCTTAACGCCAAGTGACTCTGTGCATCCCAAGCCGTATCCCAAGTGTATTGAATGCGCTTTTCATTTGTGGGGTTTGAGGTCGAGTGCGGCGGGTCAAACGCTCGTGCCTACTCAAATGGGAGCGTGAATCGGGCTGTTAACTTGGTACCAGAACAAGAGGCCCCCGTAAAGCGGGCGTAGTAAATTATGACACAGCGCATTCGGCCGACAAACGGCCGCATTCATCCGCACATAAAACAAGAGCCGTGGAAATATTGATTTCGGCGACTTGGCGCGCAGCGTGTGACCGCAGCAAAGGCGGCACGAGAGGACAGGTGCCGACGGCCCGAAGCCGAAAGTCCGACATCACTAACTACGGTGGGTGGCGCTCGGCCACTCAGCTCACGTGGTGAACGACCACCGAAAGAGCATTGTGGAATAATATATATATATATATATATATATATATATATATATATATATATATATATATATATATATATATATATATATATATATATATATATATATATATATATATATATATATATATATATATATATATATATATATATATATATATATATATATATATATATATATATATATATATATATATATATATATATATATATATATATATATATATATATATATATATATATATATATATATTTATATATATATATATATATATATATATATATATATATATATTTATATATATATATATATAGGTATATATATATATATATATATATATATATATATATATATATATATATATATATATATATATATATATATATATATATATATATATATATATATATATATATATATATATATATATATATATATATATATATATATATATATATATATATATATATATATATACATATATATATATATATATATATATATATATATATATATATATATATATATATATATATATATATATATATATATATATATATATATATATATATATATATATATATATATATATATATATATATATATATATATATATATATATATATATATATATATATATATATATATATATATATATATATATATATATATATATATATATATATATATATATATATATATATATATATATATATATATATATATATATATATATATATATATATATATATTTATATATATATATATATATATATATATTTTAATAGAAAATTTACAATAAAACATCTTTCTTATATATAAAAATGAATCGCCGTGCGTTAGTCTCGCAAGATCTCAAAAATGAATTAATTGGATTTGGAAGGTTTATTAGGATCAAGAAAGGCTTATGAAGAGTTATAATCAAATCAATTTTAGGTGGTACGAAGTTCACCGGGTCATCTAGTTAAAAATAATATTAATACTTATTATATATATAAAACATCATGCACAGAAAACAACTTCCACTTGTTTATTTATTTATTTATTTATTTAGAATTCATACCCAAACATTACTCCCACAAATACATTAATTATCACTGTTTTATTTGAAGTGAAGCACGAAATATACACATTACTGCATCATTACAAATTAATTGTCCTTGGGCCAATAGCAAACAAGTAAATATATTAAAAACATAAGAAACACGACTGCGACTATTGTTTTTATAATTATTTTTACTACGGTTTTTTAAGAAATACTTGTGGTTTATGTATTTATCCATATAGATTCATGTATATTTCCGGAAAGTACTCAATCAGACCTTTCATTTGATACTAAACACGATATATTTATCTTATTTTTTTGATATTTGAACATTTGGACATTTAGACAAGTACTTCCTTGATATTTGGACAGTCAATGTAATCTACGATACTCGGGATGATATAGCAATTTTAACAATACCACACACTTCTACATCGGTTTAAGCGTTTAGAAGTTGTGGCGGAATAAAGAAACAGAAAATATACATAGATGAAACCTGAACACGTTACATTTCTTTTTTGTTGGGCATTCATGTAAAAAGAAAGCACACTGCAGCATATTTATCACTATGTCAACGCCGCCTAACTAGGCCTAGGCCTGTACTAAGGCAGGTCCACCAGAAAATTGGTTTATCTGTGCATACGTTTAGATTTATCTGAAATATTAGTTGTACCAGCCAAAAAACAAACTGGCTTTGCGACCCAAGATGCATGGAACCATTAAGCCCCCAATATGATCCCCAAATCTGTGTGTGTATACCACACAGATTCTACTGTCTGGTATACCACAGTATACCAGACAGTAGCGTCTATTTAAAAAAAATTAAAACGAGACGAGCCACGTCACGAGTCCAATGGCTCACATATGACTGTCCCTCCATCTACTACTCTTCGAAAATTTCGAGAAATTCGTCGATCTTCGTATGCTTGTAACGCTAGCCAAAGGCGTTCGTCAAGAGGTACCCCTCTGCTCACTTCCCTCGCACTTACCCCGCAATCCCCCATCGCTTGACAGTGCGTTAATTGTTCTCTCGGTATAATGTGGTGTGTGCTGTGTAGTGGCTAACTTAGCCCGACCGATCTGTAACTACGTCAAAAGTGACAAATGCAAATCAGCCTTTACGGGCACTAACCCTGGCGTACAACCGACAACCGCGCTGGACAAACGCCCCGCCTCGCCACCTGTGAACATTAACATTAAATAACCCAAGAAAGAGGCACTCACACTCATGCGCGACCTGATAACACATCTGGCTACTTCCAGAGTGTTTATGACGACAAGATCACCTTTGATGCTCCCACATTCTATACATCACCGCGAAGATATCATCTTTCATTCGTTTATTACGAAACACCGCTGCGACAGAGGAATTCTATTAAATTAACAAACGTATTTGACAATTCACGAACTGGTTTCACTTCGAGCGCCCGAGTCTCAATGGAGTGAGAATTGCTAAGGCCGATGAATAAATCGGTGACGTCTTCATAAATGTAATAAATTTTATTAAATTCCATCGGATATCCTGAGCTCTTAGAAATATCTAGTTGCGCATCTAACTTCATTACTCGTATACCACCTTGATCAAAAAGTATCAGGAATTCCCACCATTTGGCGCTCTCAGTCTTCTGATTTCAATTTTCTTTTTTTGTTAAGTTGGCACGTCTGTCCGGGACATCTGGTAACATTTTCAGCTTAATATCTCGACTTTTGTAAAAGTTACGGCGTCTATAGTGCATCTGCCGTTTAGTGCATCGGTGGTTTTTACGATTTTAAAAATGGAATTATCCTTGCAGCAACGAGTTTGCGATTCAACAGTGCGAAGACCGTGGAAAAAATGTTTCGGCAGCAATACTCTATCGAAAATCAACGTTTATGTCTGGCACGTGTCTTCAGAACTGGCGGTGATTCCGTCGAAAAGGGCAGACGTCAACATCGAAAACTGAGAAAAACGTCAAAAAATTGAAAGAAATGTTGAGCGAAAACCGCAAATTGACCATCAGAGAGATGGCAGAGGAGTTGAACATTGCATATGGATCCACTCAAGACATTGTGGTTAATGATTTGGGCCTCAGACATGTCGTTGCAAAGCTGGTGCCGAAAGACCTGAATTTAATTCAAAAAGGAGACCGCGTTGACGTCGCAAAAGACATAATTTCCAAAGCTGAATCCGACCCAACATTCATTAAACGGATCATTACTGGAGATGAGACATGAGTTTATGAGTATGACACGCAATCCAGACAGCAATCGAGTGAATGGCGTGCACCGAATAGACCGCGACCGAAAAAACCACATCCTTTTTAGTCAAAAAAGAAGGCGACACTCACAGTTTTCATGGATTACAAAGATGTTGTGTCTAATGAATTCCTTCCAGAAGGCCAGACCGTCAACAAGGAGTATTAATTGGACGTTATGAGACGTTTACGTGAAGCAAGTCGCAAACCAAGACCGGATTTGTGGGCAAACAACTCGTGGATTTTGCACCACGATAACGCACCGTCGCACAATATGATCATTATCTGTGACTTTTTGGCCAAAAACAAAACAAATACCATCCATCAGCCACCGAATTCACCTGATTTGGCTCCCTGAGACTTTTTCTTATTCGGTCGACTCAAGAAGCCACTCCGCGAAACGCGTTACAGCACCCGAGATGAGGTCATGGAAAAAACGCTGACCGCTCTGATGGCCATACCGGAAATCGAGTACCAGACATGTTTCGAGGATTGGATCAAGCGCTGGCATAAGTGCTTTGCAGTCGATGGAAAGTACTTTGAAGGGGACAATATCAATTTTAATGAATAAACTTGTATTTTCGATTTCCTAAATAAATTCCTATTACTTTTTGATCAAGGTGGTATGTGTAGGTACTAACAGCATTAGCACTAACAGTTTTAGAATTGTTGCATCCCGTGGAGTAACAAAGGGCGCCTCGTTCGAATGCGCTCCGCGCTAATACCAAAAAATGCTTGTTTTTACTCGACTGCCCAACAGAAAATGTTTTAGATACGCATTCTAATATTTCCCTTTTCCCTACAATTTCCTTACCTTATTTTGACAGTTTATTTATTCATTCATATATTTTTAAAGTATGTAGGTATATATGTATTTATGCCATCGAATATTTATTTATTTATTTACTCTTAGTTTAAGATACGCATAAAATTCGCAACATTCCCTATAATTTTAAATATCATTTTATATTTTATCATAAATTATAGGACTCATTTTTGCTTAATTTTCACATTATCACATTAACATGTTGGTTGACTGGAAGATATTGTTTATTTAACAATAAGTCCGTCATTGTACTTAAATGTATAATTGTGCAATAAAGAGATTTTTCGTTTTCACTGTCACTTTCAAAAGGAGTGTAAAGTGTTATGGGTTTATCTATGTATGTTTTACGTTTCTTTATTCCACCATAACTTCTAAACGCTTGAACCGATTTAGAAGTGTGTAGTATTGTTAGAATTGTTATATCATCCTGAGTATCAATGCGTAAATTAACTGTCTAAATCTCAAGTAAGTAGTTGTCTAAAAGTCCGAATGTCCAAATGTCAATAAATTTACATAAATATATTGTATATAGCGTCAAAATAAATATCTGATTGAGTACATTCCGGAAATATATATATGTATCTATATGGATAAACACATAAACCACAAATAATGTATTTCGAAAAAAAACATAGACATAAATATAAATACAATAGTTCACTTTCTGTAGCGGCAGTCGTGTTTTTTAATCTTTTTAATATATTTACTTGTTCACGGTAACATCTTTCAGAGTATTAAAATCGAATTCCTAACAAAACTTTGTATAAGATATAGCTATTGTCTTTATAATATATTCTTTTCTAATAGCCGTAACAAACGCTCGGATTTGGTCCGTAACAAACTTTTCTAATAGCCATAACAAACGGCAGGACCGCGGATTTGGTCCGCTCCGAACCACAAGAAAACCATTTCCTAGTTATACACTGAAGTCGCAAATTATTTATTTTCGTAATGAATAAAACAAAATATCTAACAACTGACTTGGTATGTAAATCGGCAAGGATTGGAAAATTCGAAATATTTTTTTTAACTGCAATATCAAACCGTTACTAGAGTTGTCAACTACAACGGGCGAACCCGTTACCTCAGGAAGTTTTAACAAAATGTACGTTCTATCTCCCGTGAAGTGAACGCAGAAGACTCAGGACAAAACAGTCCACCGCCAAAAACTCCGCCACATGCCCGTAAGAGGCCAATGCCTTATCCGCGAGATAACCAGGTATGTTACCCAGCGGGCTTACACTCACGCCCTTACATTCAGTTGCGATCAGATTACTCTCACTCGACTGGTTATGAGTTCAAGGTCGCTTGCGCGGTCCTCTCCCTTACGAAGCGGTGAAACGGTGTAAACCGAATCTATCGCGGACCACGGCATCCGTTGCCCGGTCGTTTCGAGAGCAGTCGCCATAAGGTCAGCAACCACACTCGCTCTATAGGAAACAGTACTGCTTCCAGACTCCCCCGACTGTTAGTCAGAATGCACAATCGATTGGCTTACGCCGCACGGTGCGCAGACCGTCCAGGAGCGCCAGAAGATTGACTTCTAGGGGAAACTAGCCCGGGCCAGAGTCCTGCCCGCGCTCGCACTTGATGCGTGAAGGCCGCCGGATGGGTGTTGACTTGAGAGTGTGACCAACCCTGAACAAAATGGGTCTTCATGGCCAACTCAGCAAGGGCTCATTAGCTCCCATCAAAACTATTTATTATTAAATTTAAGCCTTGCAAAAACGGTGGCTCACACAAATATTCACCCATACCTCTATTTCGGTCATCCATTTCGGTGGCCAATAGAATGGGTTGAACGTCTCACAGAAGTAAGGTGTTAGCAAATAGCAATAGATTAAAGGTCTATATAAAAAAAATGCCCAATCATAATCGATTATTTTAGCTTTATTATTGAGAAAATAAACAACGTTATGATAAACAATGTAGTACTAAAATACATCTCATTGCTTTGTCTTTATTTCTTTGGAATTTTCGGATGTTTTATATTGTTTTTCTCTTAAAACAATAATTTAGAGAACCATCCCTCGAAAAATTGCCGAAATTCGTTAAGTTTCGGGCCAAATTATAAAACAACTCTTAAATATTTTCTAATAGATCAGACTGAAAATGTTATCTAATATAGCCTTCTTTAATTTTCAAAAGCTTTATTGTTCATTGACGTCCTAACTTAGTCATGAAACAATAAAAAAACAAAATATTGCGAAATTTCAACAAGTATTAAATATTTGGAATTAAAAAATGATTAACGAAAGCTACCTAAGCCCTCTTAAATTTACGGGAACTATATTGCTAACATACATGAGAAAAAAAGAAAAAGACAAATAAAATGTTTAAATATCGAAATCAAGTATTTGTAAGCAGGGTTAAATTATAAAGTATCAAATAGTCTCGTTCATTCTTCCGATGACTGCAGCGGCTTGCCGAGCACTTTCAAGCAGCGGCTGACCTCTCCTTCAAAATATTCGTATTGGCGGAATAGCGATTCGTAAGATGCAAGAAGCTCAAGATGGTTAGACTACTTTCGAGCAAGAAATAGATATAGCTATGCACAAATTGAAAAAAATATAAGTGACCTGCGTATATTTTATTTCATTACAAACAATCGAATTCGACCAAAATTAAATAGTAAAATACACTAGGCCATTATAATTAAGCTAATTGACAAATGTAAAATATTTGTAAGCATTAAAATAATTATTAAAAATATTCGAACCCCATACAGCACAGGAAGTCCAGGTCAGGGTTACCCATGATTAAAAAGTTATAAAAATATTAATATAATGGAATACTAGTTATGTTGGAAATTAAATGCAGAGTAAGCATTATTTTAAAATAATATATGTGAATTCCGCCAATATATTGCTTTACAAGTGAGTTACTACTTTCGTTACATTACTAAATTTACATTACTAATACTAGAGTATACCAGAGTATACTAGTTACATTACTAATACTAGAGTATACTAGTTACATTACTAATACTAGAGTAATACTAATACTAGAGTTACATTACTAAATTGCTACTTTCACATGAAGCTAATTATTTTGTTGCTATAAGAAAAATCTTAGAAAACTGAACAAACGGTGACCTGAAAATGAAGGGTTACGGAAGATAACGATAAATATCAACTTTTTCAAATTTTTGTTAATTCCATTTCAAAAATTTGCTAACTTCAAATATCACATTTTAGACAGTGTTTTTTTGATTGAAAAAAAATGACGCTCATTCAAATATATTTGAATGTCTAAAAGAAACACATACAATTTAGTTAGGTACTTAAATTTAAACCTCATTTTCCACAAAAACCATTACATTGATCGTTTTTCTCCGTAACCCTTCAAATGTGTAATACGAATAGTCCTTTACTTCTTGACCAAGAGGATTCTTCCGCCGTAAATATAACGTATACAATTCAACAAAAATGACTCTCAGAAAGGTGCTTTCAACACAATCTCCATACTTAAAGCCCCGAATGTGCCACTAAATTCTAACACCACATTTCCAATGCAAAGCGCACACTGTGGCGCCATTAATAAATTATAACGCCGAGTTGACATTTTTAAATTTAATAAACATTAATTGAAATAAAACGGATGCACAGTAAAGCCACAAAAGCACTAAATAGCCCAAATGATTTTGTCACGTTGCCGGATTTTAAATTTGAATAATCCGCGCAAAGCGGCTTGGCACACAAAGATAATGTCTTGAAATTTCGTGGCGTAAAAATCAACGTCACTGGATTTTAATGAATTTTATACATACCTACTTACATCAGATTCGAGACATGGTTTAACAACTTCATAATATTTTATTATGTCTTATTTTACCACTGTGTTTTACAACCTGCATGTATGACATAAAACTTATGTTTTATGTTTTTTTTTCTTTATTAATCTATAATATTACATGTATTTTTAAAATTCAAAGCCATCCTAACTAGGCCTCGCCTGTACTAAGGCAGGATTAATATAAAATAAGGTAGAGTGGTTTTCGTAACTTGCTGTGTTAACTTTGTATATTATGTTACATTTAAGAAGATAGATATGTCTCCAAAATAATAAAGAGTAATAATATTAAATTTAGGTATGTACATATAAATATACACATATATACATAATTAAATATATACTTTATAGATAAATATAAAATAATACTGTATATATAGGTACATATATCTCACAAATCGTGCTCTATTAAAATATATATATATATATATATATATATATATATATATATATATATATATATATATATATATATATATATATATATATATATATATATATATATATATATATATATATATATATATATATATATATATATATATATATATATATATATATATATATATATATATATATATATATATATATATATATATATATATATATATATATATATATATATATATATATATATATATATATATATATATATATATGTTATTAATGTCTCCGTTTCTTGTCGACCCATAGTCAAAAGTGACTTAGTTATACTTGTCAAAAGTGACTTAGTGAAATCAAAAGTGACTTAGTTATAACACTTATAGAAAATTAAAAAGACCTCTTACCAATAAAAGAATAATTTCCCGCGATGGTTTTCATTTTCAAAAAAAAGTCTTTGATATAAATATTATAATATTTAAAATGCAGCTGCTTTTATCTTCTACTTCTTTTGAGGCTGCACCCAGACTTCAAGTCCTATGAATAACTCATCTGTCTGTGACAAGGCTTGGCAAGCAGTTTTTCAAAAGCATGGTTCACGAGTCCTGTATTTTGAAACCATCCCTGTCCGTAATTTAGTTTCTGAGTTATTCCATAGCTTTACATCATCATTAAAACCTTATATCAAGATATTAGAACTTTACTAATTATCTGTCGTAAACTTCTGCCCCAAAAAATGTAAATTATTGTTGAGAATTTTGGTGGCGCGCACTGTACCGCACACTCGACCGCGGTTCATACAATGAAAAACAGGTACCTAGGTAATAAAGTATGAGAATGTAAGAAAACATTATCGCGTGCGGCCATCGTGAATACGTCAAAAATGTTTCCTTAACGGAGGCGGTTTATTTAATTTATATCCACGATGAGCGGCATTTGTGCACCGCGACTATAACTCAAACGCTACTCGACTCTGAACGAGTAAAGAGAAAAAGGTGGTTATTTCCAAACGCTTGGCGCTATTCAACCAGTGCTGCGTGAAGGATTCCCCGATTTGATAGGGAAGCCTCATGTCCTAGTCCGTAATTAAATGTTTATTACGGACTAATTACTAATTAATTACTTGACTTTAGGTCCGAAAGTCACTTTACGAATTTGCTCACTTAGACAATAAATCGGCAGGATATTAGCGGAGTGAGCGAAAACTATATTTGCGTATTTTTTCCTACATATGATTTTGTCAACTATTTTATTTGTATAGGTAACCCATTTATATCTTACCCACGCTAAGATAAGGTATACCTACAAATATATTCTATGTAGCGAGAAATCTATTTACGAAATTCGGTAAAAATGTTCAAACATTTGGATGGATCATATTATTCGCTAGAGGAAAAACATATAAACGTCAATCTCAGAGTTAAAGAATTAAAGAACACTCCATTTCATTAGAAACCATTCGATGTTTATTTTTAAGCTATTGCATAGCTTTTATCGCGGGCCTAGGCCAGCGCGGCGACCGAATGAAGAAATTTCTTAACGAAAATTAATGATTTTAAACTGATAATTACGTCTAAACGAGTTCTGCTTACGATTCGAAAAAAATATATGTTAAACAAGAACATTTTCCTAATATTCTTAGCTTAGAATATTTTAGATTTTGTTTATATTACATAGTGTAAATAATTTGTGAAATCAGGTCTAACCGAACACAAAAACGACTACTACGCAAATACTATCTGGCGTATTATTATGAAACCTGCACCATTTTAAAGATAATTTAATTATCTATCTTTTTATCTACGATTTGTTTCGAATATTTCGTTTTTTTTTGCTTTATTGAATAAAAAATTCGTGCGCGGCGCTCTATCGAAAGACGTTTAAATTATTCCGAATCATTTGCTTCCGCAGCCGCAAATGATTCGGAATAATTTCAACGTTTTCCGATAGAGCGCAGTTATCTGATATCAGAAAAAATAAAATAAATAAATAATTATAATTGCATAAGTTGTTAAAAATGCTATGCAATAGCTTTACCGTGGCAGTCCCCGAGTGCCACACGTATTTTTTTTTATTAAAATTTCGTCTAAAATCGATATTCTCTTCCTTCTTTTCTCAACAGAAATTGGTAACCAGCCGGGAATCAAACTCGGAACCTTAGAATGTTAGATAAGGCGACCTAACCAATATGTCATCATTTGGTAGTTTTTTGGGAAGTTCTAATTTTAGTGAATTCTATTGAAGAAGGAATGAAATTCGGTTTTTTTGTCAACCCCTAAAAGTTTTATCGAAGATCGTCTTATACATTGACACAGAGGTGTGATTAACAAAATGGAATTTAAAACCATTACTTAGGCTCATTTTTATCAGTTTTTATCGATTTCTGTTATAATTACTCATAGGATGTAGAAGATTGTTAAATACAACTTTAATTATAAATAGGATAGAAAACGAATTTACCGCGTGAAATTTGTAGCACCCGACGTTTCGGTGACGTTGCAGCCGCCGTTGTCCAGGGTAGACTGAAGAGCTGTCAATCCGTTGTTTTGCGGGTAGGCCGCGTACTGCTTCCGCCACTGCGTAGGTTATAACGGTGGTGGTGGGCCGGGCTCGGAGCGCGGGAATTTTGAAAATCAGTCCTGCACACAACACTCACTGTATCCTGTTTTACGTCTTTGCGTTCGGCGTTCGGCGGCGGGAACATTTTAAGAAGAGGGTTGTGCTATCCAAAGAACAATTCTACTTTCCTCGCATGATCCGGGAAGCGATTGAAATAAGAAGAACCCCGAACTTTAACAGAGACGACGGTTACAAACTCTCTTCTACGTGGAACCCTCTTCTTAAAATGTTCCCGCCGCCGAACGCCGAACGCAAAGACGTAAAATAGGATACAGTGAGTGTTGTGTGCAGGACGGATTTTCAAAATTCCCGCGCTCCGAGCCCGGCCCCCCACCACCGTTATAACCTACGCAGTGGCGGAAGCGGTACGCGGCCTACCCGCAAAACAACGGATTGACAGCTCTTCAGTCTACCCTGGACAACGGCGGCTGCAACGTCACCGAAACGTCGGGTGCTACAAATTTCACGCGGTAAATTCGTTTTCTATCCCATTTATAATGTCAAACAACCGCGATAGTCTTCGATTTTATACAACTTTAATGTTATGAAACTTTTATCAAACTATATTTTTTCAGCATTTGTAATTATACCTTTTGTTTTGATTATGCGTTGTGATGTTTAGGGTCGATACAGCTCCTTAACTCCCTTATGAATGGTTTGATAAAAAAAATGCGTGTGGCACTCGGGGACTGCCGCGGTAAAGCTATTGCATAGCATTTTTAACAACTTATGCAATTATAATTATTTATTTATTTTATTTATTTTATTTTTTCTGATATCGGATAACTGCGATCTATCGGAAAACGTTGAAATTATTCCGAATCATTTGCGGCTGCGGAAGCAAATGATTCGGAATAATTTAAACGTCTTCCGATAGAGCGCCGCGCACGAATTTTTTATTCGATAAAGCAAAAAAAACGGATTATTCGAAAAAAATCGTAGATAAAAAGATAGATAATTAAATTATCTTTAAAATGGTGCAGGTTTCATAATAATACGCCAGATAGTATTTGCGTAGTAGCCGTTTTTGTGTTCGGTTAGACCTAATTTCACAAATTAATTACACTACGTAATATAAAAAAAATCTAAAACATTCAAAGCTAAGAATATTAGGAAAATGTTCTTGTTTAACATATATTTGTTTCGAATCGTAAGCAGTACTCGTTTAGACGTAATTATCAGTTTAAAATCATTAATTTTCGTTAAGAAATTTCTTCATTCGGTCGCCGCGCTGGCCTAGGCCCGCGATAAAAGCTATGCAATAGCTTAAAAACAATTACTTAACGAATGAAGTTGATGTTGACTTAACATATTCACGTTATCTGTCCGTTCTAGAGACGCAGGGCATACATTTTTTTCTAAATGCTCCCAGGAACAACAGTCCCCCTATGGTCTAGGCGCAGTATGCTTTATGCTATATGGATTCATATCTTTTTATTTTAGAATTGCTATGTACATACATGCATAAATGAAATACGATGAGATTGCATCCATACGGCTGCGTTGTGGATGCGGCGCGCGTCGCTGGACATCCGCCGTCCGCAGATGTATCTCGCAATTTTCATTCATGAATGGCGCGGGCGCCCGCGGGGCACATTTTTATTGCGCGAACGTGCGTCCTTTCGACCGCGCGGTTGCGATGCGTCCAAGATTTGCGATATGTGGTCATAGCTCGCTATAGCTGTCCCGATAGCTGTTCATGTCGTAAAGAATGTTTATAAAGGCAATGGACCAAAGTCAAGTTTCTCAAGTAGGTACCTATTTTATATACCCAAGCAAGGCAAAAGCCTGAAAAATAAAACGGGGTTAGTTGTATCCGAGTCGTAGTGTGTTACGTGAAAATGACACGGTCTTCGGTTCCTTGGGGTGATTCAAGTCATAAAATACAAGTTTAGTTTCGATAGAATTTATTTTCTTTATTAAACTCTAGCACAAACCGAAGCTGTCCGCAGCACGGGGCTCGGTGTGCGCGCCTGTAGTCGAAAACGCCTCCGTCGCAAAACTTCTTCGGAACTCTCTCTCGATCGCTGGGTGCTAGACTTTTGGGGGTTTGCTGGACACCCCTCGAGCCACCCTTTCAACGCCCACAATGTGGTGAGGACATATAGTACTCATGATTAATATTTTTAAGTATTATTTTTAATTTAAATTTTAGCGTTAGGTTTTATTTAGATATTTAGGATATTGATTAATATTCTTTGGTTTCATTTACATTTTAGGATATTATTTTATTTAGATATTTTAGAAATTCATGAATATTATTTTAATCCTTTCGATCACTTTTCATTTAATTTAACGCTTTATAGCTTCATGTGACATTACTGTAACAAACTACTAATCCTCCTAAAATCCCCCTAAATAAAGCACTAAATTCATTTAGTACATTTGAATCCGTCTAGCACTACTGTACCCTACCACTTAGTATCGAGTAAAAATCATAGATAGCGTAACTAAGCAACTTATGTGAGTTTAAATGTTGCGCGTTGATGAAAGTGATAAATTAGAACTAAGGCAGGTGTTGAATGACTGATAAAAAATATAAAAAGTGTATACAATTGTGTGGTTTTCGTGGAAACCTGTAGGTAAGAATATAATATTATCCATTCAAATTTTCGAAGCAAAAGATGGCAAGTTAGGATGTTATAACATTTACTGGAACTGACTATTGCAAATTCTTGGATATTATACCGAAGAGTAAGGAAGGCAAAATATCTCAACGGCAAATAAATGTCTTCATCAGAATTTACACTCTTCAGATAGGCGAGACGTTATGAGAGCTTGGCCTGAAGCCTAACATCAAGAGTCGTAGGTCTTTAGAAGACGAAATTCAAGCCAAAAAACATAAGGGCCCTGCGCAACATGTTCCTCCATTGGCAGTAAGGCAGGACCAGGTCAGTCGTTGGCCGATTTGGGTTAAAAAAAGGATACGTTGCAAGATTCCCCAGTGCACTGGCGTTTCACAAACAATTTGCGAAAAATGCAGTGTAGCATTATGCTATACAAAATAATTGTTTCAAATTTTTCCATACAACATAAATGTTTTTTATACGTTCAACTCAATGTTACAGTAATGTCACATTCCCTTAAATGTCAAATAAATGATTAATAATAAATATTTTTGAATTTCTGAGAAATACGTGTTTGTTTATTTGCCTAAACCTATCTCATTACCTACATTATTTTTAAGCTATTGCATAGCTTTTATCGCGGGCCTAGAGGCCAGCGCGGCGACCGAATGAAGAAATTTCTTGACGAAAATTAATGATTTTAAACTGATAATTACGTCTAAACGAGTACTGCTTACGATTCGAAAAAAATATATATTAAACAAGAATATTTTCCTAATATTCTTAGCTTTGAATATTTTAGATTTTGTTCATATTACATAGTGTAATTAATTTGTGAAATTAGGTCTAACCGAACACAAAAACGACTACTACGCAAATACTATCTGGCGTATTATTATGAAACCTGCACCATTTTAAAGATAATTTAATTATCTATCTTTTTATCTACGTTATTTTCGAATAATCCGTTTTTTTTGCTTTATCGAATAAAAAAATCGTGCGCTGCGCTCTATCGGAAGACGTTTAAAATATTCCGTATCTTTTGCTTTCGCAGCCGCAAATGATTCGGAATAATTTCAACGTTTTCCGATAGAGCGCAGTTATCTGATATCAGAAAAAATAAAATAAATAAATAATTATAATTGCATAAGTTGTTAAAAATGCTATGCAATAGCTTTACCGCGGCAGTCCCCGAGTGCCACACGTATTTTTTGTTTGAAGATCTTGGGCTACAAAGGGTTCAATTTTAGGTTACTGTTTCATTTCCGTAGTTCAGATAACGTTTACCTTTTTTTAAATACTCTAATGACGTTGACACTTCTACACATGCCAAAATAAAGGCTACTAATTAGAATGCCTTTGACTCTTCCTAGCCATAAAAGATCGAATATGCATTTTCATGCCATTCACAATACTTCTATGTAAATATCTGAATAAGTAATTTGGGAAACAAATGTTTTATTATTATGCACTACTAGTAAGTAAATAAACAGGTCAAATAATTTATATTAACTTCAATTGTCTGTGATAAATTACGAATGTGGTTATATTATTACATGTATTTTGTATTTTTTTTGTATATTATCGATTAATTTATATTATTATAGAAGGAATATACATAAACTAACCTGCCATTAATAGCGAAAAATATTCTTTTCACACATTTTTCTTTACGTCAGAAATGTTATTATGATGAAACCGGAAATAAGTAATCACTCTTAATACTCCCCTCAAAATCAAGGCCCGTAATAAAGGATGTCATTAAAATACCTTTTCAAAACATTATTTTAAATTACGTAAAATTAAATGTGAAGGTCGTCGCGAATTATTTTTGGAAGGATTTAGCATTCCGTTACTGGTTTAAAAATGTACAAGATTTTGACTTTGGAAAAACCGTACCGCAATTTGTGCCGTACGTCATAATAATGATAGTACTAATGATATAATAAAATGATTATTAATCCAGTAGATATGAATAATAATCTAAGAATGTATCCATTAAAAATACAGATTAAGCGGATTTGATAAGCTAAAGGTTCGATTTGGTGTCTCGTATCACCCACGTAATGAAATATATTTTATATAGTAAAAAAAAATGTAGATCGTGAATGGTTTTCGAAAAGTGACACTATTAATAGTGTAAATATGCCTCGTTTACTGTTAATTAATTTTAATTCCACGAATATAAAATCCATCAAAACTACAGTATTTTGTATGTTCTTTCTAAATATTAGTATATCTGGCATGTGGCACATGTCAAACGTCGCTAAGTATTATTCCAGAAGTGGTCAAATTCAGTCAAAAAATTCGCTTTACTTACAGAGAATAAAAAATCTCAATTTTCAATATGATCTGGAACCTAACCAAACATATATTTATTTTTAAAATATAATGCAATAATAGAAATTAATACATAACAGTGTTTGTTTTTAATTTAGTTCAGATATTTCAATTTTGACACATTTTGAATTATCCATTATTCTTATTTTTCATTTGTTAGGCTTAGGTGGCGGTTTTGCTTTTTTGCTTTTGTAATATAAATACTATTTCTTGGGATCCTTCTTTTATAAATTGCAATCATACATTTTAAAGTGCCACTTAATTTTGCATAATGTACGTTGGTAATTTAGTAATTTAATGTAATGTAATTCGTTATGCAATTCATGATATATTTGCATTGCATTTCTTTCTTTTCAAATTATTTTATTCCATTGAAGTTAAATAAACTACCTTTCTAATTTCTTCGGCGATACAGATACCTTTAAGGAAACCGAATCACGACACTCAGCGTACGCGACAGTGGCAGTCTTATTGACCCAGTGAAAACGGCAAATGTAACAAATATACTCTATATTTTAGCATTTATGAATTATTTACACATGTTTTTATTATGATTATGGTTAACATTTTAATCTTTTAAATTTCACTTCGATTGTCCAGAAAAAAAGGATCAATTATAAATATTATTGGATGCATACTTTCAAATTAATTATGGTCTTTTCATTGCTTAGTTTTAAAATAGGTTCATACACATATTTCTAACAATATAAGTGTACACCTTAGAAAAGGCTATAGCCCAGTAAGGTGACGTTAAAAAATATCACTGGCGACAGTTTTTGTCATATCATTTAATAAGTTTTTGGCTACTGGATTTTAGTAAATTACATTTTAATTGTACATTTTATCTATATTATTGCAGATTATGGTCTGCAGTAAAATAGATGCAGGGGAGCTAATGGGCAATTGCCGAGTTGGCTATGAAGACTCATTCTGTTCAGGGTTGGTCACACTCACGGATCAACACCCATCCGGCGGCCTCCATGAATGAAGTGCGAGCCCGGGCAGGACTCTGGCCTTATTGCTAGTTTCACCTAGGAGTAACCTTCTGGCGCTCCTGGACGGTCTGCGCACCGTGCGGTGTAAGCCAATCGATTGTGCACTCTGACTAACAGTCGGGGGAGTCTGGAAGCAGTACTGCTTTCTATAGAGCGGGGGTGGTTGCGGACCTTACGGCGACTGCTCTTGAAACGACCATCGGCTACCCGATCCTGGGTGAACATCCGGGCAAAGGATGCCGTGGTCCGCGCTAGATTTGGTATACACCGTTTCACCGCTTCGTAAGGGAGAGGACCGCGCAAGCGACCTCGAACTCGTAACCAATCGAGAGACTCGAGTAATCTGGTTGCAATAACACTCCTGGCTATCTCGCGGTTAAGGCGTTGGCCTCTTACGGGCGTGTGGTGGAGCTTAACGGTGGACTGTTTTGTTCAAGTCTTCTGCGCTCACTCCAGGGAGATAGAAGGACTAATCGTTAAAACTTCTTGAGGTGACGGGTTAGCCCGTTGTTGTTGACAACTGTAGTTGCAGATTATTGTGAATTAAAAATGAAATTTAACTTTGCCGAAACGTCGGAAAACAATCATTTAGTTCCATGCGGTAAGAATCCGTTCCCTTGTGGTGTTCCGTAAGATATTAACCTCCTTAACTTGACAAATATTTTGTAAAGTTGTCGAACCGACCAAAGCAGCATTCTTGTTTTCTCTTGTGACCACAATTGTACCTAACTAGGCGCAACAAATTTCTCCGGAGTTTAAATTTCTAAACAGAATATTGTTAAGATATACGAGTATTATCGGGCTTTTAATTTTAAGCAAACAATTTCATCTCGAGTATTTTCGGGCTTTTAAGTTTAAAGATTAATTTCTAAAATTATGACAAAGCCATTTTTTTTGGGCGTATGCAAATATTTTTTAAAAAACGAGTGCATGCGCTTTGGGAATTCCTAATGCTTGGAAGCGTCCCCTTTTCGGTAGCGATGTGTTTGTGACAAGGCGCAATAATGAGGCGACCATTGCCCACATAGCAGCGCATAAAAGGCGAAGATAAGCAAATCTAGATTTCATCGGCCTGCCGCGGCTCGTTGAGGTTATCCGGCCGAATTAAAACGTATAACCCACACACAGATATAATTAATGTTGAAAACGATGCTCGTCACGCAGCTGTCAGTGACCGTGAAGACATTCGAAAGGTGTAAAAAACACCGCAATCATACACGAACGCCGCTGGTTTTTTCTGGCGACGAGCGCAAATTGCCACGGTACAATTTTTGCCGCCGCTGTGCACCCAGCGCGAAGCAAAATTCCTCTATATACCATGTATGTATGTATACATAACTATTAGTATCTATACCAGAAGGAAAGCGTTTTCATGTTTGGTCTATTCACAGGTCGATTATTGCATCATCTGTACAGGTCGAATGTATAATGTACAGCTAGGTTTACACGAGCTTAGTAGGCTAGTGCTTAGCACTAACCTTGCGTGTAATACATTGCGTCTAACAGCGCATAATACATCTCAGTAATACTAAGTACTAACACGAAGATTCAGTATGTTAGTGTTTAGTATTAGTGAAACTGCCAGTCAGGGCCGGATTTAGGGGAGGGAATCCGGGGCTACAGCCCCGGAATCTCCACAAAAGAGGGGCCCCCATAATAGAGACTTCGGAAAAAAATATTTAAAATTCCGTAAACTAGTAAACTTTTTCGCTGTTTTACCTTTACCAACATTACTTTGTGCAAACATGATTATATTGTTCTTAAATATTAAAAAAACGATTCATCTATATTTGTTCACTCCATTTAGAAACAATGGAATGTTAAAATTTCTTTCAACCGTTATCTTTCTTCCTCAATTGGGGAAACAAAGGGGCCTCCACTCCTTTGCTGTCCCAAGGCCTCCAGACCTCTAAATGCGGCCCTGATGCCAGTGCAAGTGAAAAGAAGCCGATTCTATTTACCAAGCGACAAGCGACTTCCCCCACCTCAAATGATTAAGTACTTGTCGCTTGCTGACTCGTGTGAACAGCCGCGGCAAGTGTTTAGGAACAAATCGAAATGGCAAGTGATACAGGTTTCTCTCTGTTTACGTTTACGTTTAAGTTTATTTTGTGTTTATAACAGAAGAAAGGTTTCATTCCGAAACAACTATAAAATTCATCTTGGAACTTAAATCGTATGAAAAATAAGGCGGCGGTGGTGTTCCATTTTGAACGGATGTCGTTCTACTAATACCTTTCTGCTAACACCAACTTGTAAACGTTTGAGTCTCACGATCTAGCGACAAGTACTACTAAGTGACAAGTAAGGCCCGTGTAAACCTAGCATTAGTCCATGTATATAGTATTTGAATAGGAGAGTCAGCCAATATAATTATGTTTTTGCTTTCCCGACTCACCCACCAACCACCAAGGAGGGAAGTTATTGTGAACGCGCAAATTATCCGTTTCGATATGAAGACGTAAATGGGGCAACTGAGCCATTCTGAGCCCCCCTGAGACGATTAAGACTATTTCCAGATGGAAGTCTGTCTGTGTCTGTCTCTGTGTGTGTATTTTTCCACGATAGGGCCCAAACGCTTACTCCGATTGATCTCAAAAAAGGAATGCACACATCATTTGGTCATGGCGAGAGTTGAAAAGGTTGTGGTTGAAATCGATCCACCAGGGGGCGCACTAGTCATATTTGAGTCTCGAAATATTGGACTTATAAAATTTTAATTTGGTACACAGATTGGTTATATTTAAGTAAACGATTGTATCGAACGTATTTAATGGCGTTGCATTCTCACTATCCGCGCTCATCGCCGAATATCCATTTTAATCAGGTCACCTACTTTCCAAAGGGATTTCACGCTCAAAACAAGCGTTTTTTAAAAAATATGTATATTTTATATTGTAAAACAAGTCAGTTGATAGGCATTGCCACTATTGGTCTTGTCAATTTGATTTCCCATGATTTACATTATATGTTACACTAATGTACAAATTGGCTATTTTTTTACTTTAAACAATTAATATTTTATAACATCAAAAAATATAAAATCTTTGGAAAATAATTTAAACTGATACAGACATAATATAAAAACGAATAGTCAGTTATAGAATAGCAAGATTAGAATTAATACTAACATAAAATTACAACATTAAATATGGTACAATAGAAATAGTCCGATAGAACCTAACCTCTGATTATCAATAAGAAATAAGTTTTCCTTTAGGCATGCAAAACTCAGTTATCCATGGATGTACTATTTTTAAATTAATGCAGATGATTATCACAGTGACGACCCTCATTTAAATTCATTACTACTTTTATTTCAATTATTACAAATTTCTTGTTATTCTCTAGCATAATGACGAACGTGGGAGCCGAAAAAGTTCTATATACTATGTGGTATACGCATTTATCACAATATTATACTTCGTCTTATTATTTTGAATATTAAAATAACAGGCATTTCCGTCAGAGAATCATTTGATTTAAAATCAACAATAACAGTAAATGTACAAAACGTTCAATAAATCATAATGAGCATAACTTTTTAAAAAATCTTTTCATCAAATCAATGCATAACTTCTTGCATTTGGCATAATATTATGAAAGGCTTAATCGACGCCGGCTATCGATTACTGCTTACTATATTTTATAATACTGTCGACGCGATCGTCTTCTAAATCCGGCAATCAACATTTATGAAAAAATTGAGAGATTAAAAGGCTGGGTAATTAATATGAGGAGGATTAACAAGGTTTAATTGGAAAATGTGATAATTATTGTTTAAAGCTCGATCATGGGAAAGATGCCAGTGGGATATTCACATCACTACTACTATGATATGTTGATTTTGTCAGGTTAAACCAAACATTTCTTATTACAGCTGATTTTTTGGAAGCCGATACATTAAACAGAAGTTATTAAAAAGTAAAGGATTTAGGACGCAATCATATGGCTACGTATAGCCCGCTGCTACATTTTCTCTGTTCTTACTATATGGCGTAGAAGCATGGACTCTCACTCAAAACACGACGAAAATGTTGGAGGCTTTCGAAATGCGAATATACCGCCGTATCTTGAAAATCTCGTGGCACGACCGAGTTACTAATATTGAAGTACTGAGTCGACTTAAGAAGATGGGACTTTTGAAAACCATCAAACACAGGAAGATGTCGTACTTTGGTCACGTCATGAGGAATGTCAAATACAAATTGCTCCAGCTCATTATCCAAGGCAAGATCGCCGGGAAGAGAAGCGGCGGCAGAAGGCGGCATTCGTCGCTCAGGAACCATCGGGACTGGCTCGGCTGCAGTACCGCCTCGCTTTCCAGAGCGGCAGCCTCTAAAGTGAAGATAGCAATAATGTTGTCCAACCTCCGATAGGAGTGGAACTCGAAATAAAAGAAGCCTTAGTCATGGCGAGTTTACTTTCCCAAAATATATATATAAATGTAAATATGGAAAGTCTTGTTTTCCAGAAAAAAGTGGAATTCGTCTTTTCACCGCATGTCCAAGTTTCGAAATCCTGTGAATCCAAGGAAATTATTCATGGAAAATGTCTGCCTGCGTCTGCGTGTGTGCGCGTGTCTGTATATCTTTGTGTCGGTGAGACTGTGTGCATCTACCGAATGTATCTTAGAAACAACACAACTAATTAGGATCAAATTACGAACAAATATTATCATTCTAATGCCGAGATTATAAAAGACGATGAGTGATATCCGCAATTATGTACCTAAATAGCTGCCTTTTAAAAAATTAGGACTCATGAATCCGTTAATACTAGTATTTAAAAAAATAATTATGTTTTAGAATTCTGAGCTTATTTACCTACAACTCTTGCTTATGTCACCTCATTTTATTATGTACTATTAAATATTTCTCTCAATCTACATGTTCTTGTAGAACGAAATTTTGTTATGTTATTGGGATCGAGATTATAAATATACCTATTTAAATATATACGTTGGTAATATAACTCTCAGTTCCATCCGTGGCTTTAAGCAATTTCGTGCTTAAAGTGTAAAAAGGATGTGCTGGAATTTCTGGTGCAGAAATCTAGGCTAAATATGCATCTAGAGCATTTCCATCCCCTTTGGTGAGAGTCAATGACTCTGAAGCGAATGTTACGACTGATCTGATTAATTTATTATAGGGGATTGACTTCGTCCACCGGGATAGTAAATGCGATTTCGTTAAAAACGGAAGTCGAAAGTAAAACCTATTTCCAGCCATTAAATATAATTTCACTTATTAGCAGGTGTGGTTGTCGCTGTTAATTGATGAGCCGAGATATGTGAATTTCTCAACAGAATTAAATGTATAGGAACCAACGACGAATATTGGATCTAAGGTAACTCTTTCAACGTGGGTAGGCATGTATATGGTTTTCCCCTTATTTATATGAACCAGTGGCGATTCCTGGTGCTGGGTATATATGTAGGTTGGCGTTGGCTAAAGATTTTTTCCTATTGTCTATAATTTGGTTTATTTTGTGTATATATATGTGTGTTATTGACAAGTATTTTTAAGGCAATAACCAAAAGACGATTTCCATGTCCGTTACTTTAACATACATCATTTTGATATGATGGATTTAGTTTTCTTTTTGCAGTAGTTTTCTTTTTACAGTTATCCACGAATACAAAATATACTTATCATTTATTTTTTAAACTGCCTTAAACTAACTTGGGCAGTTCAGTTTTTTGGGACATTCCTCGTTAAAAACGGTTTCTCCAAAAGATCCGTAGGTACACTTCGCGCGATTTCTGACGGGATTTTGTCATTTTCACTCATCGAAATCAATCACTATATATCAAGCAAATCTTTATTTTATTTTAGGATTACTAGAAACCAATAGACAAAATGTTATGCATTATAACGCATGTAATTTTATGCAGTCTTGATTCTGGCCTTCTACTAAGACGTATTTCATTTCATTCAAATGTATTATAGAGTTCTGTACAGCTAGTTCGCGCCCCTCATATCTACTGTGGTAGCTAGCGTTCACAGGTCGGCTCCACAATCACTCACAGAACCATACGCCACGGACTGCCTGCTGAACGAGTAAACAATTGCACGCAGCGCTTTTGAATAACGCGCCGTGAGAACCGCGCCGAGCCGCCGCCGAACACGCCCCACATCTCGACATTTTATTCAATTCGCGACGCTCATCTAACAATCTAAATCGGCAATCTAACGACTGAATCCTGATTCAAAACACACTCGTAAACGCTATAGCCATAATATTCACAAGAGTGTCAGATTTTGCCGAAGAGATTAGGAAGTCATTTCGCAAAATGACTTTCCGAAATGCGCGTTTACGCCTGCTCTACGACGACGAACCGTTATTCTTTACGCGTGAGATTTGATAACTATACGCGGGCCGATGCACAACGGGAGCGTTTCTTATGTTGTTATTCAAAAGTATGAAACAGTTTTAATATATTGCAAAAAAAAATATTAAAAATATATTGCAAAAAAAAAGTGTCCACGGATCTCATAAGCTGTACAGTGTCTTTGAGTGCTCCGGTGCGTCTACACGCATAGAAACTGAGAATCAACAGATTCAACACGACTGTGGACGCTATCTGTTCCCTAGCGTATTGCACGTGTTGCAGATAGTGGTCCTATTAAACCCTTGTAATACATGAAATAAATCTTACACCTGAATAGGATTTGTTTATAATACAGGAAGACCGTATCTAGGTCTGTATAATGTCTACACATTATCCAGACTTATGGCGTTCCTGTGTTATAAAAAAAACTATATATCGCTTTATAAGTCACAGAGTACGATTGAGGTCGCGTAACCTAACCAACAACAGTTAACAAACTAGTTAGCAGATTGCGCCTAATCTCTACATGACAACTAAAGACACCGATACTAACTTACAGCATAATATCCCTCCTACCTAACCGAAAAATTCAATCTTTTAGGAAGTCATGGTCTTCCAATGCGTTCCAGTCAGAATAGTAAAAAGCGATTTCTACTCATAATTCTTCTTTTTTACATATTCTTTCACCGTTCATGCAGATAGGCTTTGGAACTAGCTCCCGTCAAATATCAGAAACGCATCAACGGTTTTTACTCTTCAAGTGTCTTTGAAAAAGCATTGCATGTCCATAAATTCCTAGTTATCCTACGTCTCATCCCATCCTATCCTATCCTCCGCTCCTTGTAAAAAATCTGCAACTCCCAATTATATTTTTAAAAAATGACATTTTTGTTATTTGATTAATTATTGTTATGTGTAAGTTTCTTTTGTTTATTTTACTTTAATGACACCTAAATTCTTACACTTCCACGAAGGTTGGCTGTAAGACATTTTACTTTAGGCACTAAGTCTGCCTATTGTATGTTTTTTCTTGAAATGTACAATAAAGGTTTTCTATATATCTATAGCTACAGTATTTTTTGCATAGCTTGTTCGTGGATTGGGTAAATGTGTGTATGTATAATATTTAATTATGTTATTAAAAATCTCTGGCAAGTTCTTAGACTATAACTTCTAGTTCCGCGAGTAGATGCTAACTTAACTTATAGTCTTTATATAGGTTAAGTTTGTATATAATCGCAAATAATTTTCATACGTAGTATAGGTTAGCTATAAAAGATTGCGTGCAGGCAATAAGCTCGCCTTTTCTTTTCTTACGAATAAAGCGTTTTATAATTATTTTTATTATTGTCATTATAATATTGTAATAATTATTATTATTATTAGTTCTGATTCATCCACATATCTAATAAGCGCCTTTCCCCATTGTTATCACTAAATCCCCGTCGCTCAGGGTGTAGGTACCTACTCCACGCCGCAGATCGGTTGTCGCCACACAAGCGCAGCTATTTGCGTCGGACGTCGCCCGAATTATCTGTCATTCGTCCGGCGATTTGTGTTTGCTGGTCGGCCGCTTCGCGCGTTTATTATTAACACGATGCGAGCGTCGTTTTGTCGCGTACAATTAATTATTACATTTTACAAATTAGTGTCTCGCGCACTTAACGAGACGAGTGCGGGGAGTCAAGTCGCGCGGCCGTCAAACGCGCGTCTGCTGCCAGTCAAGCCGTGTCACGTGGTCGCACCCGCCGCGAAGCGTTCGACACCAACTAAACCGCTGTTTTCAAAACGACCAAAATATCGTATTTCATTAAATATCGTATGTTCAGCTAAAAGTCACCAAATGACAATTTGATAGTCTATTTGAAAGTTTTCTCGTCTATCAAGTATGAATTAGCAGGATATAATTAGATAAAATTATTATTAATATCTCTTGACAGAATAAATATTATTAATTCCAGTCTATTATTAGCATTAAATTTATTTACTGTTACAAAGATAACATCGAAGAAAACTCTCTACGTATTTTTTTCGACCATAAGTAATCGCCATCAAGAACTAACCTCAATAGTTTCAGACAGGTAAAAGTAAATACCTAAAATACACAAAAATATAGTAAGCTCAATAAGAAGTGCTCGCAATTTTGTTAAAAAATGCGATTAAAATATTGTTTACGCACAGATTCTAAACTCGTGCTCGCAGGCGAATAGAATGACTGCACCAAGGTGAGAGGGGCGCGGAGTTTACCCACTCGGTACGAGAGCACGTCAATTTTTAAATGACTGTATAAACGAGGGTGTCCGCTTTAGGCACTATTCCCGCTTCCTCTATACAAAATGTACCGTAACTGTCCAAATATCAAGTAAGTAGTTGTCCAAATGTCCAAATGTCAATAAATTAACATAAATATATGGTGTTTAGTGTCAATTGAATAGTCTGATTGAGTACATTCCGGAAACATACATCAATCTATATGGATAAATACATAAACCACTAATGATAACACGGCTCATTGATGACTTATGGACTACTATTTTGGGGAAATGCCGCAAACAGTAAAAGAATCTTCCTATTGCAAAAAAGAGCACTGCGCAGCATGTATCAGGTAAAGCCCAGGACAAAGATAAGGCAAAGATAATGCCCATGTATTCGGCGTTCATATACCAGTGCTTAATGTATGCCAGAAAGCACCTAACAGAAACCGCAACTAGAGCGGACATACACTCTCACCATACACGCGGTAATTCCCTTTTATGCGTGCCCCGAACAAGACTGGCAAAAGTACAGAAGAGCTACTTATACCTTAGCATTAAATTCTACAATTTACTCCCTACCACTATCAAACAACTGTAGGACAAACAATTTAAAAAACATTAAGGAGATGCTGATAGGCCACCCTTTCTATAAATCTGACCGAATTCGAGGGCCATGACTTTGCAAATATTGTACCAATTTGAATGATAATTAAATATGTACTTTTAGTATTTAAATGTAAGATTTAGCTTTAGTTTGATTATTTAACAATTTACTTATTACTTTGGGTGATACTATGTACAGTTTTTAGTACGTATATATTCGATTTATTGACTATTTAAATTGTTCGGCTTCTGCTTTGATTATTCAACTTTTTAACTGACTATTTTAATTATTGTATGTTTAGTAGGTAGCCATTAGAATTATTGACTATTTTATTAAATAAGCCTTTAATTTGTTTTGTAAAACGATTCTACGACGATTAACTTTTAGTAGGTTCCAAAGTTTCTTAGATACTATCAGCCTTACCAATAAACGAGTTGTAAAATTTATACCTCTGTTATTACTAGGTATAAGAAAATCTGTGACCAATAAACGCGGTATAGCTTACACCACTGATCATCTCGGGTATAAGCATGGAATAGTGGTACTGGATTTCCATCCGCACTATAACTCCGCTATACCACCCCGAGGCCAGGTATAACAGCGGTTTAACGGAGTATTAACTTAAAAATGGCCGACCGGCGTAACAGCTGTTTCAAACTGACAGCCACCTGACAGCCGCGGACGTGGAGCTTCTCGTTCGCGAATCGTGCGCTTTCGTTGTAATAGCCGTGTTACGACGAGGATACGCCTTTTATACTGCTGTGAAATCCTGCGTTTTAGCCGAATAATGGATTTTGTCGACTTGGATGATATGATCGATCTGGATTTATTGGAAGAAATCAAAATGCGTCGTGATAGGCGACCAAAAATTTACAAATTGCGATACGACCCGTTCGATTTGGATTATTACAATTTTAAAACTAAATATCGTTTCACTAAGCCATACGCCGCAAGAATCATCGATATCCTGAGAGCTGACCTGCAAAATACCACTATAAATTCGATCAGCATTCGCGTAACAAAACAATGGGCAAGGGCTTTCTGACAACAAAAAGTGACATTTCATGTGCATTTCATGCCGCTTCAGTTGGCCACACTGCTTCCAAGCGGGCGTTGCCATGCTAGAAATATGACTTGTCTTTGGTTTCAGGGAGTAGTTATAACCGCGTTATAACTGATTTATTGGTCACGATTTTACAACTTCGTTATAACTCGGCTATACCGGGTATAACAATAACAAGGGTTTAACGCGGTTATAAGATAATTTTATTGGTAAGAGTGTGAATATATATATATTAATTAATATATGTAAGTATGTTAAGTAAAGATTAAAGTAGTAATGATACTTACTACTTAAAACACAAATATTCTGACACGACCAATAGCGGTTTTTAGCCGCCAATTGGACACGACGTAAATGTAATGTAATGTAATGTAATGTTTTTCATAAAAAAATCTGTAATAATAATAATTATAAATACAGTAGTAGTTCACTTTTTGTAACGGCAGTCGTGTTTTTTATTACTTTTAATATATTCACTTGTTTCTGAAGCCACTCAAAGTCGATTGTACTATGCATAACAGATAGCATGTATCGTTCCACCGTACGGCGTACCGTGGTAAGTAAAGCCACTGCTGGCCGTTTATCTACAGCGGCGACAGCGGTGACGTGGGCGGCGGCCTGCGTTACGCGCACCCACGCACCTACAATTTGTACCGAAGACGAGTCAGCGCACAGAGGAGTAACAGATAATAAAGTAATAAATAAATAAACAATCCGTCATGACTGCAATATTCTGACTAAAACGTGTATTAATCAGAATACCAAAACAGTGATTTTTACACGACTGCCCAACAAAAAAGGAGTGTAATGTGATCAGGGTTTACACTATATATGTTTTCCGTTTCTTAATTCCATCATAACTTCTAAGAGCTCTAACCGATTTTAAGAATCATTATGTTATCTCGATTGTCATAGGGTACCTAAATGATCCAAATATCAAGTAAATAGTTGTCTAAATATTCAAATGTCCAATTGTCAATAAATAACAAAAATATATCGTGTTTAGTATCAAATGAGATCATTACATTATGAATATACATATATGGATAAATATATAAACCACAAATATTTCAAAACATAATTAAAAATAATTATAAATACATTAGTTCACTTTTTGTAAGTCAGTCGAGTTTTTTATATCCTTTTATTATTGTATTATTTATTCATATAATATATTTACTTGTTTCGTTATTGTATTATATAATAATTCTCGAAGGATGCCAGTATATTCGTTCGCCTGTCATTAAGTGGAAAGGTGCACTTGTTGAAGATGGGTGGCTGAGTGGTTACGTCGCCTGATCTTACATTGTAAGGTTCTGGGTTGGATTCCCGGCAGGGTCACTATTTTCCGTAGGGATGACATTAACGGAATCGCATTATAATTCTCTCGATCGAATGCAATTTACACGCACACATACATAACAAACGCTTCACAGTAGGGTTGGTTATAAGAGATTGTCGTATAATAATAAACCCCGCTCATTGTTTAATTTCACAATAAAGGGTACAAACAAACAAATTTTAATTTTCAGACACTGTGGGATACCTTGACAGACACTGTGGGATACCTAGACAATTCCTTTCAATATATAATAATCGACTCTCTGAAATTGAAGCTTAATCACGGGTAAAAGCCACTTTTAGTGGGTGTGATATTAGCGCCCTTACAAATGATTTTGATTTAAAATATATATGAATAGGCAGCAACCGCATGTATGGACAAAATTCGGTAAAAATCCTCAAAAAACATTTTTTTACGCGAGGATAATAATACTTGCTATCGAAATATAAATCTAAATAAAAGGTATAGTTATAAATCTTTCGATAATCTCAGTATCAAAGAATTGCAAAACCTCTAAACAACAAAGAGAAAACTTTCAAAATTTGCTAGTTTTTTTACTGAAATTCTTCAAAAATAGCTTAAGGTAGTTGTTTTTTTTTCAGAGTTCTTTTTTTTTTGATGACCGCTGAATTTAAGGAAAACCTAACGAGTGTTAAAATATTTTCTACCCCTGTAGAGAATTCATCAACTTATTGACAGAATTTTGGCAATGGGATATGTTTTTTAACTAAACATAATCTGAAAATTATTTTAATGTAAATATTGATAAAATGATTTGTTACATTAAAATGATCTAATTATAAATAATATTAAAATGAAGCGTTGATTAAAAAATCTGTTTGCTTTTATATTATTCTTTTATTTTGAGGGGGATAGGATACCTTATAAAATATTCGAATCATACTTCTTTGTTATCTCAAAACTTTTGAGTATTCATTTACTGTGCGACATCTGCACTGTTACCGCGTACCGCGTCGCACCGTACAGCACAGCTACCGTCCGATAATCTATCACAACAACGTGAATCGCTGCTATCTCCACATACAGAATAAACAGTTTATGGCTAAGCGAGCATTGCAATGCATTGCAATGCCGCTAAAGCGACATTCACATGTCACGCGTACACAATCCGCGGATTTACGAGGTTAAAGACATTTTACTGTACGAAGGGAACTATTACTGAATGATAAACCTACGTCTGTCAACAGACACGCTAACCAAAAAGTTAACATACATCGAGAAAGGTTAATCAATTAGTGGAATGGACTGGGCTGGACTCTTTTAAATACCGCTGGAAACCTTGGGGATTGGAAAAAGGTACTTTATGCTTACGCCTGTGGTCAGCCATCGAAATCCGATCAGTAACCAATACAAGAAGAGGGGTGCCCCCCCCCCCCACCCACTACCAGAAGTGCGCGAGCGAGCGGTATCCCGCAATAGGGGATATTTCAGTAATTACCAAACGTGTCCAATATTAGACCTAAACACCAACAAAAAGGGATTCATTTCGCGGGCCAACTGGTAAAAATGGAGTAAAAAGTCAGTATTTTTTAACACGCTTTTATTAGGTCGACCTGTATGTAACTAACTATGTAATAGAATCTAAGGTAACTAATTTAACCATCTTCCAAGGATCATAGCGTCATGAAGATTGGTAGCTGTAAGTAGTTCTGATGACAATACAATGATATGGTACTGTCAAAATGATCTGATGATGGAGTCGGAAGATATGAACTGGAACTTCATGATGGAACATCGTATCATAGCTGTTTTTGGACTTGTTAGAAAAGTCTTGGAATGAACTTTGACCACGATTCGGTTTCAAGGTCTGATGATGAAGCCAGAAGATAGGCACTGGCATTCCATGATGGAATCTCGTATCATAGCCGTGTTTGGACTTGTTAGAAAGGTCTTGTAATGAACTTTGACAACGATTAAGTTTCATTTTTTGTTTTTTACGTGCATTTATAAAAGCGTGTTTTTAGTGTTTTTTTTAAACTATTAATTTATTTCAAATAAAAATAAGAGTATTTCATCCTGATTAATAATCAACACATTATGAATCAGGGGCGTAGCTAGTGGTTGGTGAATCCCCAGGTGCCGGGGACTGCTGATATTACATTAACAGCCAGTGTCTAGTGAGTATGAAATCTGAGACCCACTTCCAGTATACAAAATTGCCAAAAATGATGTGTTGTGCCAACGACTATGAAAATATAGTCTATGGAATATCAGTCATTTCTTGCACCCATTCAACTTCTAATCGTCACGATGCGTTCGGGAACTCTGCACCCAAAGAACCTTCGTACCTATATATTTCACTTCCCTGCCCGCCAATCGACTAGGCGGGAAAGTATTGTGAATGCGTATTTTTTTTGAGATCAAGACGGATATATCCATTTTGAGCCTGCCTGAAACGATTAGGACCATTTCCAGATTGAAGTCTGTCTGTGTGTCTGTCTTTCTTTATGTATTCCTCCACGACAGCGCCCAAACGCTTAATCCGATTGAGCTGAAAATTGGTACGCAAGCATCGTTTGGTCATGGCAAGAGTTTAAAAGATTGTGTTTGAAATATGTCCACCAGGGGCGCAATAGTAATATACCATTCTCGAAATATTGGACTTTAAGACTTGAAATTTGGTACACAGATGCCATGTCAGGACGAAATCACATTGAATTTTTGCTGATTATACATATTTGTGTAAACGATTGATCGAACGTGTTTAATGCGTTGCGTTCTCACTATCCGCGCTCGGCGCTTTTAGTCATATATCAATCCCTAAATATTTGACTTAGAGACTTCACATTTAGTACACAGAATGGGTCGATATCCCATTGTGGAATTTTGGTTATAATATACAATATTTACAAGCTATATTATATTTATACGATATAAAAATACAGAAGTATATAATATACATAATATAATAGTATATAAAAGTATATAATATAAGTATATAAATCCGCTTATGACAGCGCAGAAGGCCCATCTTCGGGTTATTGCCAAAAAGCCCCGAAGGTACCCCCCTCAAACGACTTGTTTGCAGAGCTGAAGATATTAAACATCAGGCAGGTATATGCAAAAACAGTCTTTCTTAACTACCTAAAAAGCAAAGATATTCAAGTTAAAGCTGAGCTAAAATTTCAACGAGGAGCGCCACAACCTGTAAACACATTGTACAGAAAACCCGAACATCCTTCGCCCAAAGACACTTTGGCTTTATAGGACCAAAAATTTATAACCATCTAAAAGAATCTATAAAAACATGCCAACACACTAAGTCAATCCAATTAAAATCTAAAATTACACAACATTTACTTCAACTTGGTAGAAATGAGGTGGAAAAGGCAATAAGTCATATTTTAAAGTAAAGGTCTGCATTATTATTATTATTGTCATACATTGCACTACACTTTACATTTTAATACTATTTGTTTATTTGTTCTACAAACTTCATATTACTGCATTTTATATTAATATATATTTCCATGACCATGCTATATCAATATTTTAAATATAATTATAGGTTTAATTTGAATTCGCTTATCTATTTTATATTTTATCATATTTTGTATTTTTCATTTTAATATTATGTGCACATGAATAAATTTTTGCCATACATAGAGTTTTCCTTGGTACGGGCTATGGCCTAGTAAGGCAGATTCTGCAACTAATACAATTGTAAATTTATGTTTTTTAATGAATAACATTATTATTATTATTATTATTATTATACATAATAAGAATTGCCAAGCCACAGTATTAATATTAAAAATCCGCTATACATTTTAATGAAATATTAAGGCTGAGTTACTTGAGGCTATCCGAGAAACGAACCGCGCCATCTGAGGCGGTTGTATAACGGAACTAAAATTCATAAAACTATTATTCAGGTGAAATTAGACCTTGGCTACTTGCCGAGAATATCTGCCGAGAAATACAATTGATTATTTATTTCAATAATTGGACCAAGTAGGTTATCTAAAAGTTATTATGAGTCGTATCCGACTGCTTAAATCGTTGATACGTAGATGTTATTCGCGAACGCAATTATTAAGCAGACCACAGATAATAACTCCATAATCGTTTTGCGATTGTTGTTTATTTGCAATATCCTGTTTGCGGTTAACCCAAACTTGCGGTCGCTGAAAACCACCAATCGCCAGTTTAAGTGAGGTTATAACACGCACAAATCTCCATTTGGGTACTGGCACATTATAAATGTAGGGAAATTATATTAGCACCGCCGAAAATCACAACATACTGTATATCAACAGTTGTGAGAACAGATCTGTTGAGGACTTCGCCCAACATATCAGTCAACAAAAGAAGTAGATTCTCTAGAATCCAAAACCGCAAATACGCTCAATATTACACGCGTCAACTAGCATTGAATTCTATATAAATTCGGCAATTAATGCACACACAGCCGATGACTAATATCATTTCTTCTGATCGATTCAATTTGACACACTTATTCCCCCCACGCATTGAACATTGCATCGTACACACGATATATAAACCCATACATTCGATCGATCATTCATCATCCTCTGGCGACCCTCAGCCACGAATAGTATTCGCGCTCTTCATCATCTTCGAGTCTACAACCGCCCCGCTTATACCTCGCGATCATCATCATCTTCAAATCTAACGCCGCGCTTCATACTTCGGCTACACAACTGCGACATCCTCCTTCGAGCACACACACACTACACATACTCCGCGACTTATCAATCAAGGCGTTACAAACTGGCAACCATCACATACCTTCTGGAATAAATACTTCAACTTCAGCAACATCGACTTTTAATACGGAGAAAACCCACTGATGAGAACCACCCTTCACTCACGAGCAATTGGAGTCTAGTGAGGGGTGGCCACCTCACAGATCCATTGCATTTGAATCTTATTAAGATACATACTTTGATACGGTGGTACGCAATCTTGGAGTCGCGACTTGTGATAAACAGGTCGCCAAAACAGAAAAAAGCCCAAGAAACATCTGCAAAAAGGTCACCGCAGGTATCAGTTGCGATGTATAAAGATACCTACATTGTGAAGTACAAACACAATGTGTTATTTGTTCGAAGACATTGTGAAGTGGTAGAGCCAGGAAGGTGTTGAACTCAGCTTTCAATGGCTTCACCGAACATATCCGGGCCCATTGGCAATAAAGGAGGGTGTCGGACGAGGTGGGACTAGTGAGCGGCCGCTCTACAGTTCTCCAGCGCGCGTGACGTTTCGGCTCGCTACAAGCCCTCATCAGCTAGTCTGCGATGACTAGGACGCGGAGAACCACCAGTCCCGCCCTCGGCCTCCCTCTCTCTACCTATCCATATTCTGTAGGATGCCTCCAGTGCCGCTTTCGAGGCTCTCTCCATGTATGAGCTCAGCGCCGCTCTTGGCAGGCCTAAATTCTTGAAGAGGCTGTAGAGTGACTTCGCCGGTAGTCCTCTTGCTCCGACTTCCACGGCGAAGAGATCAGTCTTAAATCCGTTTCTCACTATCCGGTCTACTAAATTGCAGTACTTGTTTACTTTGAAGTTGTGGTCCTTCGGTATGTTGCTTTCCCATGGGACTGTAAGTTCGACAAGTACAACATGCTTTGTCGCCATTGAGAATATGAGAATATCCGGTCTGTAAGCTGTGGTGCAGATTTCTGAAGGCATTTGGTAATGCATTGGTTAATTAACATGAAAATTTCCTGAAATACTTGGCTTCAAAAATAAAATGATAATTTATATAAACACAATCAGTGTTATTAATAAACCCAGACTAATTCCTATTCCCCGCGTAATCCTCGGAATAAACGAAAGTGCCATTAATAAACCTGGAATAGCACTATTCCGTCGCTATTACTACTAGACTATCTCCTGTCAGTTTAGTCCGTGGTGTGTGGTGGAATAGTGCAGGAATAGCGGTGAACAGTTGCGTGTTTTGCGACATACCAGCGATTTGTTCAGATTTTGCGTTCGTTATTCGTGATATTCCGTGAGAAAATGGATGAACTGAATTATTTTCGTACCGTCAACGTCTGCGCGTTTTTAGGCTCTGAAAGCCGAAATTTTACAAAAGGCGCTTCGTCCCATAATTATGTCAAATTGCCGGATTAGGAATTTCGCAAAAAGTATCGTTTCTCGAAGGTGAGTATTGTAAAAATTGTGAATATGTTACGTCCTGAGGTTCGAGGCGACAAAAAAGGTGGATACGTGAAGCCCGAGCTGCAAGACGCCGCGGCAATCGGTTGGTTGTAATGAGGTTAGTATCTCTGTAATTTGCTTCTTTCTATATATTTTTATACTGTATAGTAATATGTTATTGCGTTTTACTTTCAGATTCAAGCTTAATACGCAGACCTAGGTTATCGACTGTACCCATCTTTGCATCCCAAGAGTCGGCGGAGAAGCTGGACAAAACTATGTCAATCGAAAAAACTATTTTTTGATCAACAAGGTTATGGTTGCCCTTAATAATAAATAAAGAATTAGTAAGTGCATAAATATTCTTTCATTTTACTTAATAAAACCAAGCAGCCGACGCATCAGAGGTACTGCGAATTGAGGTTATGTCGCAGTTCCAAAGACAGCTGAGACCTGAGTCTAGCCAAGTTGACAACATAACGAACCGAATATGACAGTGTTACTATATGGAAAAAAATGTTTTCACTCCAATCCGCCGACTAACTAGTCTAGGTTTAAATCTGGATTATTAATACCATTGCTTTAATACCCGAATTAAGAGGTAATACGCGGACTTAGTATTCCTAGGATAGCCTGCGGATTAAGGAAATCTATTTAATAACACTGAATGAATCTAATAGCTGCTTGTACACCTAATAATAATATTAGGTAGCCATTTCCCAGCAACTTCCTTCGACACTTACACAGCTGCGGATACAGAAAAAACTCAAAGGGGGGGGGGAAGGGTGGGGGGGCGCTAAAAGACATCTTGAGCTATTGATATAATAACAAATCATCGTCACATGCAAAGGCTAACATGCTACCTATGCAAGTACAACTACTCGACTAAGGAATAAATTGAATATAGATGAATACTTGGAGGTGTCAAATACAACGGCGAATCCGTTCCCCCAGGGGGTTTTAACGATATTAATCGCTCTGTCTTCCGTGAGGTGAGCGTAGAAGACTTTGAGATGAGTCCACCGTCTAGTTACGCCACTCGCCCGTAAGAAGCCAACGCCTTACCGCGAGACACTGGGTTTACATACAGCTTGTGGCCTTGCACCCTTACTACTAGTTTAGGCCAGACTAGTTATGAGTTCGAGGTCGCTTTCGCGGTCCTCTCCCTTACGTAGCGGTGATTCGGTGTCTATCGAATCTATCGCGGACCACGGCGTCCATTGCCTGCTTACCACTCGGGATAGGGTGGCTGAATTGGTCGTTTCAAAAGCAGATTCCGTAAGGTTAACAACCATCCCCGCTCTTTAGGAAACAAAGCTGTTTCCAGGCGCTCCCGGTTATCAGTCGGAATGCATAGTCGATAGGCTGTCGCCGCATGGTGCGCTAACCGCCGAAGGGTTATTCCCAGGGGAACTGGAACGCAGGCACAGAGTCCTACCCGGGCTCACACTTCTGCGTGGACGCTACCGGATGGGTGCTTAGCGGTGTTGGGCTGACCCTAACACATGGCTCATAATGGCCCAACTGCACTGGGCCCATTAGATCTTCGTGTAGAAAGATACACTCACAATACGCATATATTTATGCACGCACCAGCACATCCTTAATAATAAACAATCTCTCATTAAGGTGACATGATACCTGGGAACGACCATATCTAAAGAACTTTACTAGGTATTATGTTTTTTTTTAAATTTAAAAAAAAGTTTCTAAGCGAATCCTTTAATAAGGAACCAATTTACAATTTAAACTCAAAAAGTTGCTCATTGCCTTGGACATTAAGGGTTTAAACTGATTTTGACAATTTTCAGGCGTGATTACTCCTACAATGTGAGGTGAGTATTTTTTTAATTTAATCTATACTAATTATTATAAAGAGGTAATGTTTGTGAGGTTGTAGGAAGTAATCTCTGGATCTACTTAACCGATTTTGAAAATTCTTTTACCAATAGAAAGCCACGTTATTTATGAGTGTCATAGGGCTATATGTTAATCCGGAAAATGGAGAGACTTTTTCGTGGTAGTTGGATTTGCAAAGTAAGTCAGAAAAAACAGTCGAATGAAAATGTTTCTTACGAACGCTGCTTTAACGAAGAGAGATATATGATTGAGAGCTTGGTAATGCCTACAGAAAAGTCAGCGACCGCATATGTCTAAAGTTTATATTTAGTCACAAAAGTAGTTTTTTATATTAAAAAAATAATTTAAATCGTTAGGTCATGTTTATTGGTCATATTATCAACAATTATGAATTCATATCAAAATAAGTAAATTTATCGTCTCAAGTGTTTAAAACAAAAGATTTTTTTCTTTTATTTCATATATTTTCCCTTTTACTGCATAAATGGTTAAAGAGATAAAACACTCACAAATAAGATACTCACAAGAAGACACTCACAAATAACAATAATATAGTCAAATTGGCATGAAAATACATACATACATATTAGGAAATAAATCATAGCACCGAACCACACTCATATCATCACAAGCAAAAAGTTTTACCGCCCAACGAAGTGGGCACGGGTCAGCTAGTTTTATTATATTGCTGGTTAATTCTGTAGCGTCGCGGTTAGACACACTTTTTTTTAGGCCCTGAATTAATTACAATTAATTAAAACGTGACAGCGCTCTGAGAGTTACGCTAAATATGCTTTACCATTAACACCCTTATACTATAACTGCGCAAAGGCAGTTACTCTGTGCCAGCGCTACGATCGAAAGTTTAGTATGCACCCGGTCGCCGGCGCGAGTGGACGTGAAATCCGTGCAAGACGCTTCGTCAACGTTGGATTTTAATTGGTCAAACCCTTCAAAATTGACCCCGTCTATTTCATTGCGTGTCCGCTCAATTCGGATATTTTTCTGAGGTCTCATGTCGCCTTTAAGTATTTTAACAAACTAAAAAACATGATTTTATATCCTGGTACCAATATGTGACCAAAGAACGCTTTGAGACTCGTCAAATGGGCTCAAATTTGGTGGACTTATCGCTAGGTATTGAAGAGTCCCTATGACCACCTCCCACCCTCATCATCATACAAGCTCCATGGTATCGTTTTATATATTGTCACCAGTATGGCATAAGTATGCTAAGTTTCAAGTTGGTAATCAATTAAGCTTGTAATTGCTTCTAATTGTCAATCAATACGATAATTAAAAGATGGAGAAAAGTGATTTGTACGATTCCCTTTACAGTGTTACAAGTCACGCTATTAGAAGCGTGTCAAAAAAATGCACACAGACAAACCCTAACAAATCCCACAAACAACTTCAGCACCCTCACATACAGAACACGCACACTAACTGGATGGGTAGGATAAAAGTAATATGTTTAATTTTCACTTATAAAGCTATTATATTTAGATATCTTTACTTTAAGGGGTCAGCAAAGGGGTTACTGAAATTACTCTCGAATAAAAAATCGTAGGGTCATGAAACGTATTACAGCTTTATATTACGCCATCACACAGGTTGCTGATAGAGTAGATTTTTCAAAAATATTAATAACATGAAAGTTATTATGATTAGATATAAGATTTTCACAGAAATCTTAAAATCATAATAACTTTAGTATTGCACATTTTTCCAAAAATCTACTGCATGGGTACCCCGTCCCATTCGATCTAATGCTATGCATTGTTTCATGGCCCTGTGATTTTTCTTCGCAAGTAATATGTATCGGCGTTTTGTCTGAAGTAGAACCCGTTTATTAAGTACTTATTAACCACTTATTAACCATGTTATTGTATTTATTTATTTATTCAAAGGAAGCACAATAATATAGACTGTAATACATTATAACATCAGCACTAAAGCCTTCATTTTAAACAGTAGCAAAATAGATAGCAAATAGTGTTTTTCCACCTTTTTTAGACCACCCCCTTTTAAGCTATTGCATAGCTTTTATCGCGGGCCTAGGCCAGCGCGGCGACCGAATGAAGAAATTTCTTAACGAAAATTAATGATTTTAAACTGATAATTACGTCTAAACGAGTACTGATTACGATTCGAAAAAAATATATGTTAAACAAGAACATTTTCCTAATATTCTTAGCTTTGAATATTTTAGATTTTGTTTATATTACATAGTGTAATTAATTTGTGAAATTAGGTCTAACCGAACACAAAAACGACTACTACGCAAATACTATCTGGCGTATTATTATGAAACCTGCACCATTTTAAAGATAATTTAATTATCTATCTTTTTATCTACGATTTTTTTCGAATAATTCGGTTTTTTTGCTTTATTGAATAAAAAATTCGTGCGCGGCGCTCTATCGAAAGACGTTTAAATTATTCCGAATCATTTGCTTCCGCAGCCGCAAATGATTCGGAATAATTTCAACGTTTTCCGATAGAGCGCAGTTATCTGATATCAGAAAAAATAAAATAAATAAATAATTATAATTGCATAAGTTGTTAAAAATGCTATGCAATAGCTTTACCGTGGCAGTGCCCGAGTGCCAGACGTATTTTTTGGTTATTTTTTTTTAAATAAGCCCCCCCCCCTCGCCTCCCATTACACTGCAATTTAGTTCTCTCGGTCCTCCGTAGCTGCAATTGTAAGCATCCAATAAATAAAGTTTTGTAAAAACAATGGCGAAAACCACATTAATTTTAACTGTTTTTCACTTTCAAAGCTATATCTAACTGTTTCCATTTTAGATCAACATAAAGTTTTGTAAAATCAATAGCAAACACAATAAATATGGCTCTCTTCCGCGGCCACCTAGTTAGGGGGTTGCGACCCACTGGTTGAAAATCACTGCTTTAAATCAACGCCGCCTAACCATGCCTAGGCCCGTGCTAAGGCAAGCGTACCAAGTAAACAGTGGCTTGTGTATAAGTCAAATTATGTAATATTAAAATTAAGTATGTAAAATAAACGGAAAATAGTCATCTGATATGGCGACGTAAAATTATCACTAAATGAATGATTATTTTAGAAAGCAAAAAAAAAACAGTTTTTTTAATTTTTTTTTAAATTTAAAGTTGAAATGTGACCATGAATCTATTATATCAATTTGACTAACATTTGAAAAATAGAAATATTTTTTGCAACAGTAAAAAAATCTTTTTTTGAGGTATTGAATTACGAATGTTTCTGCAGAAATGACGGTATCTGTTTGCGCAGGTAATAAGCGAGCGTAATTTTGCCTAAAACAAAAAAATTAACTAAGATATTATTTTCTACGTGTGTGTTTTCTAGATGAACTAAAAGAAATTAAAAAAAGTTTTTATTCTTTTAATTTTTTGAGGATTTAAAGAAATAAAATCGAATTTCGTCACAAAATGTTGTGTTTAACTAGTAAAGAAAAATATATGAAACATCTTTTTTGATGTATTTTACTTCATATGGAAGAGATTTTATTATTCTTTTTTTTTCAAACACTTCGATCCTTCGAGTAGTTTTTTTTAATCACCGTCGCAGACCAGAAAAATATAGTTTTGAGGAAAACGCGTTTAAAGCTTTCTTTACAGAACAGTAGTAAGTTTTATGCACTTATAGTAATCTGCAACTATCGGCGATTCTAGAGGTAAAAGATTCATGAATAGATTTTAACTTTAAGTTAAATAAAAAAACAGGAAAGCACAAGCTTTTTTTGCCGTCTAAACCAGGCACCCCCTTAAATTTTTTTTCTTCAAATCTAAAAATAATTAAATTAACTACCTAATGAAAATAAACAAGGTAGTTACAAATTCATAATTAATCTAAAAAGTAAGTTTGACATATTAGTGCATCTCTAAGGCTAAGGCAATCTGCGAATAATATTTAAAATATCCATCATAAAAAAAACTAAATAAAATAACTAATATTGGTCTAGAACGCTGTATTTCTCCTAATAGAGAATAAAAAATATTTGTAATAAATAACGTGGCTTTTTCAGCGCTGAAAATAGTAAAGCATCGTAAAAAATAGTAAAAAATGGTATATTGTATTGTATTCTCTTCTTTTTTTAAATTGCCGAATATATGTCAATACAAATCTAGAGAGCTCGCTGCCCTGGAACAAGTCCTAGCACTTAGTTGGGCAGCAGCAGCACTTACATGTTAATGCTCACGTCGGCCGTGTTCAATTGTTATTTTTATTTCAATAATTTTTAATAGTTATTAAATATTGACATAAATATTAGTGATGCATAATTATTGTAAATGCGTTGTAAAATTAAATAAATAAATAAATACATATATTTGTATTACTTTGTTTTAAATTTACTTTATTACTTATGTGTGTATTGTACGGTGACATTTAAAAAATAGTTTATCAGATGGTTGACTGTAAGATATCGCTATAGCGATAACTCCGCTATTTGTGCATAAATAGTCTTTTTACACGACTGCCAAACTATGTAATATTCATTAGGTAATATTTATATAGTACAATAACGTTATTCTATTCTATTCTATTCTATTCTATCGTGGAACATATGCTACCACGGCGCGCTGCGATCGCTGCGATCGCGCTTACAGTCTTCCTTTAGAGCTTTTTGTTATAGAGGGGACAAAATCAGATTCCCGCCCACCGACGAAAAGACGATTGTAAACGCCCATTCTCGGACGACTTCCGCTGTATAGCGAGCGACGAGCGTCGCACCGCGGACGCCCAGGACAAAAATAGCGACTCTCTTATCGCACCCATGATCTATGGATGGCCGTTCACCTACATTCTATATTCACTCTCTCCTCCGGAATGAAAATATACACACTGATTATGTTTGATTTATAATGAAATAAAATTAAAGTATTATTCTTATTCTAATTTTAACTATTTTAAATTGTTTTGTTTTTTTTTTTTTTTTATGATTTGAATTTATTTGCTGTCATTTTAATTTTCCACTTCTAACTTTAATTTAATTATTTAATTTAATCAAGTATTTAGTCTTTTTTAATATTGTTTTGCAATTCCATTTTTGTGCATACATGGAATATATGCCACTCTTATAAACACGGTATTTGTGCAAGCACATTAAAAAAAAAAACGTTTACCTTAGAACAGGTCCCGGCCTAGTTAGGTGACGTTGCCACTAGACTATGCATTGTATTCTTTTTTCTGCTTTTGATTCAATTTTGTAAGTAGTCCTAAGCTGAAATTGTTTACTTTTTAATTATTTGCATTACTTATATAAATAAAAAAATAAAATAAATATTATGCAGATAAGCTTTAGTCATTGTAACAGTAAAAATACATAATATAAAAAACAGTAAATACTATTCCGGACCCAAATAACCTCGCTCTCTTGAACTATTCAGAGCAGGCACGTAACCAGAGATCAGTTTTGGGGGGGGGGGGGTAAACATTAATTGAAACAAGGCGCACGGCACCCACCAAACTTGAATTTACCCGTACAATACCTGAATACGTACCTGACACTAGGTACATAAGTTGATGATTTTTCCTGATTCACATTTTTTTGTTCGAATTTATTTTTTACTCAAATAATTTCGAGGGAGGGGGGTTGCGTTCCCTGTCTCCCGTCCCCCTTCTGGATACGTCCTTGATTCAGAGGATAGTTCATGTCCCCTATATCGAAACAGCCTGTCGACTCTTAGGTGGTGAACGGTTTCGTGCAGCTTGGGCCACAAGATCCATTTTGTTCTCGGATCGGCTCAACTCACGGTTCAGCTCCTATTCAGAAGCCTCCTCGAGTGGAAGGCTACCCCGGGTAAGACTCCCGTGTCTCAGGCTACAGAGCTGGTGGACCGGTTTTTCCCGACGCCACTGGACGGTTCGCGCACCGGTCGGCGAAGCCAATCGGCTGTGCATTCTAACTATTTGCTGAAGGGATCTGGAGACTATGGAAATATACTGTTTCCTAAGCAGTGGGGGTGGATGTTGACCTGTTGTCATGCCTCTCTTGAAATGACCTTGGTCCACTCGATCCTGTGTGGCACTACGGGCAAATAACGCCCGGGTCCGTGATAAATACCGCTGTAATACAACAGGTAGAGGTTGCGTAAGCGACTTCGGACCTGTAACCAGTCGGGTGGAGGAGGTATCCTGAAGGTTAATTCCAGATTGAGATATCCTGCTAAAACTGGTAGTTAGGGTTACCTTTGCCGGTGCCTCGGTCTCTAACGGGTTGGTCGGTCTCTAACTCGGTCGGTCTCTAACAGGTTACTGGTGAACTAGACAGTAGATTGTCTTGTCCCCAAGTCCTTTACGCTCATCCCACGGCTGAAAGCACGATCTATATTGTTGTACCAGCCTGGGGTGACAAGTTCGCCCGTTGTAGTCTACACCCCCCTACTGTTAACTCTTAGAATAGACTATAGGAAGGTTTAGTTAGACGGACTGCAGACACAGACAATTTATGTATGTAAGTACTGAGGAAATATCGGACTGCTTACTAAATGAGTAACAAGTAGCAAGTAAATGGCCGTACACATGTTGTTGTAATAAAACATGAGACTATTCAACGACACGTTTGTCATGTGCCTCCTATTCAACTCCCTAATTCGGAGCAGATTGCAAGTCAACGCGGCAATATGGAGTCCTAATGAAAATAGTTACATATCCAGACTGGAGAGTGTATAATAGTGCACATAAACGATTTCTGTGATTCCTGGATAGATGGATATTATCCTTTTCTGTTCCTTAGGGAATTTATTCTGGGGATGGATGGTACAACTCACTAAGCGTAACAAGAGATCGGCTGGCAATCTGCCATATATTTACACTGCTTAGAGGGTTCGTTAGTAATCGGACCATCCTCAGAACAATTGGTCTGTTTGTACCCGCCAATTACTACAGTGCTATGACTTACGTATTGTTCGCGTAACCGCCAGTTAGAACTAACATCGTTCAAAACTGCTTCAAGGTAAGGACGCTTCGTACTCTAAATGCAATTTGTTCGGCCTTGCTAGAATTGGATATTTGGACAGAGAACTTAGCACAGCTGCAAAGTACCGTAATGGAATTTCTTAGCAAGGAATTGCGTAAATATGTAGTATGTTGAATAAAAGTTTTTAAAAAGAACAAGGAATAAGTAGTAATAACAAGATAAGTTAGGTAATAATTGGATATATGTATATTAAGTGTAGAATAATTTTCAATTGGAATTATCTGTAAGGTAACTATTTCCAGAGAAACACAATAGTCTACTTTGGATACATATTATACTAATACTTTGGATGGGAGCTAACGGGCCCATGATGAGGTGGCCACGATGACCCATGTGTTTAGGGTCGGTCACACTCACGGGTCAACACCCATCCGACGGCCTCCACGCACGGGGTGCGAACCTGGGTAGGACACTGGTTCAACCAGTCTTGTTTCCATAAATAAATAAGTAAATACATTAGAAAGAATAAAAAACACGACAGTCGTCACTGAAAGTGAACTATTGCATATATAATCATTTTTATTGCGGTTTTTTTTATTAAATATTTGTATTTTATGTATTAATTCATAGATACATGTATCCGGAATGTACTCAATCGATACATTTATGTTAATCTATTGACATTAGGACATTTAGACAACTATACTTGATATTTGGACAGTTAATATACTCTTTAACACTCGGGGTGACATAACGATTGTAACAATACTACACACTTCTAAATCAGTTCAAGCGTTTAAAAGTTATTTTAAAATAAAGAAACGGAAGACATATATAGATAAACAAACGGAAAACATAAAGGGCTCTCTAGACGATCAAGCATGCTTGTCAAGCATCGCGTCCCGGGCTGGGAGGAGATCGTGAACAGCAAGAAATATGCAATATTTTCATTATCAAAAATGCCTAATTTTGTAGTTTTATACCAGGGAGTCAGACGTAATTGATTGATGGATGACGTAATTCCCTGGTATAATCTACAAAATCGGTCATTTTTGGTAAATAATAAAAAAAAAACACATTTCCTGCGGTTTACGATCCCCTCCCAGCCCCCGACGCTATGCTTGACAAGCATGCTTGATCGTCTACAGAGCCCCTTATACACTCTGATTTAGTGGGCAGTCTTGTAATACATGTAACGATGTTAAATGCTTTAAAGGTTTGCTGTATGCTTTCCTGTAGATAAATAAATAAATAAATAATGTTTTCCTACCTATAATAGTCCTTCTTGCAGAATATGTTGCCGTCGCGCGCGAAGCAGGTGCGTTCGGAGTCGAGCGGCCTGCGGCAGTCGCAGCAGCGAAGACACGGCGTGTGCCAGCGGCGCTCGACCGCCTGCAGGTAGAAGCGGTCTTGGATGCGGCCGCCGCAGCCGGCGCACGGCTCCCCGCGCGGCGAGCACGCGCCCGCCGGCGGCGTCTCCTCGCTGCCGCACTCGTCGCGCTCGCGCTTGCACAGCGGCTGCGGCGGCGGCTGCGGCTGCGGCTGCTGCGACGGCGGCGGCGACGCCGGCAGCGACCCGGCCGGCAGGTTTGGCGACAGGTCGCGCGACGGGTCGTACGCGCTTGCCGCGCCGCTCGCCGTGTAGCGCTCGCTGTGCTGCTGCTGCGACAAATACGAACGCAAATTATTACATAATGCGGTACATTTTATATACCCTCTTTTCACATGAACTATGCGGAAAATATGGGAGCTAATGGGCCCTTGCTAGGAGTTAGTCACAAAGACCCATTTGTTCAGGGTCGGTCACACTCACGAGTCAACACCCATCCGGCGGCATCCACGCATGAAGCGCGAGCCCGAGTAGGACTCTGGCCTGCGGGCTAGTTTGCCCCAGGAGTGAATCTTCTGGCGCTCCTCAACAGTCTGCTGGACGGTCAGCTAATCGATTGTGCGTTCTGACTAACAGTCGGGGGAGTCTGGAAACAGTACTGTTTCCTATAGAGCGGGGGTGGTTGTTGACCTTACGGCGACTGCTCTAGAAACGATCATCGGCTACCCGATTCCGGGTTAACAGACGGGGAAAGGATGCCGTGGTCCGCGATAGATTCGGTTAACACCGTTTTACCGCTACGTAAGGGATAGACCGCACAAGCGTACTCGAACTCGTAACCAGTCGGGAGACCGGAGTAATCTGGTCGCAACTGGAAGTAATGGCTCGAGTGTCGGCCCGCTTGGTAACATACCTGACTATCTCGCGGATAAGGCGTTGGCCTCTTACGGGCATGTGGCGGAACTTGACGGTGGACTGTTTTGTCCTAAGTCTTCTGCGCTCACCTCACGGGAGATAGAACGATAAATTTAGTTAAAACTTCCTGAGGTGACGGGTTCGCCTATTCTAGTTGAGAACATACCTTTTTTAGACGGTCCTGCTTACATTATAATAAGGCTTCGAATGACCTCGACATATTTTCTGACACATTGGTTATTTTTAGGAGAAAATTAGGCGATTTGTTGTTGCATTAGCTGATTGGGTAATTTGTTATTAGGTTGGTTTGTAGTCGCATTAACTAATCGTAAAATTTGTTATTGAGTATAACGTTTTTTTTTGTCGCATTAGTTATTAGTGTAATTTTGACTGTCAATTTATTTTTGCTACTCTTTTTAATGTTTTGTAGTATAAATAATGGTAATATAGGTCTATTTGTTTTATGTATGTTTTCACACAACTGTTTCACCCAAATGAAAGAAAAATAAAAAATACGTGTGGCACTCGGGGACTGCCGCGATAAAGCTATTGCATAGCATTTTTAACAACTTATGCAATTATAATTATTTATTTATTTTATTTTTTCTGATATCAGATAACTGCGCTCTATCGGAAAACGTTGACATTATTCCCAATCATTTGCGGCTGCGGAAGCAAATGATTCGGAATAATTTAAACGTCTTCCGATAGAGCGCCGCGCACGAATTTTTTATGCAATAAAGCAAAAAAACCGGATTATTCGAGAAAAATCGTAGATAAAAAGATAGATAATTAAATTATCTTTGAAATGGTGCAGGTTTTATAATAATACGCCAGATAGTATTTGCGTAGTAGTCGTTTTTGTGTTCGGTTAGACCTAATTTCACAAATTAATTACACTATGTAATATAAACAAAATCTAAAATCTTCAAAGCTAAGAATATTAGGAAAATGTTCTTGTTTAACATATATTTTTTTCGAATCGTAAGCAGTACACGTTTAGACGTAATTATCAGTTTAAAATCATTAATTTTCGTTAAGAAATTTCTTCATTCGGTCGCCGCGCTGGCCTAGGCCCGCGATAAAAGCTATGCAATAGCTTAAAAATAATACCGACCTAGTTGCAACAGGTCGCTTATGATTCAGTAATTATGGTTAAAGGCATTTTGTAATTTACTTACACAGATATTTTAATTACTACATTATTTTCTATTTAACAGAAATATCAAACTGGTTATAAAATATTTTTTAAGTCATAACTATCAGGATAGTTAATTTCCCTAAATCCTTAATAATGTTAGAAGCAATGACGCATCCAAGTGTAGGAATGCCTACCTACTGCAGTAGAATAAATTGTATTGTGTTGTATTGGTAAGAAGGCTTGCTTCAAAAGGTGCGGAAATTTAACCACTCAATTCAAATTTTACCCACAATAATTTAATATTCAAAAAAATTAAAGAGTACTCCGTAAGAGAGTAATAAAGCAACTATTACAAAATTAAGTCTTCTAAATTATCTCTGAAAACAAAAGAAATCATATACCTATGCAAAAAAACACATCATAATGACATATGAGAAAAAATATGACATACTGAGACAAATATAACGATGTAATACACGAGAACACGCATGTTTCAACAAGGATTACGTATATAACGCGGACTGTGGTTCATACGTATGCATTAACATGACGCGTAACGGTGTTGGCGCGACGGTAGTTACCATGTCGTAATGTTGAAACAGTCCATGGGATCTCACTTATCGTCTAGTCGTTTTAGTCGGACACACGAATCATGTTAAAGCTACAGTATACCGTTATTTCCCTATTAACCGTAAAGAAAATATGGATACATATAATCGAGTAATGGAGCTTCAACAAAATTCCTTGTAATTCAACAAAATTACGATTGAATCATCGTTATTCTGTATAGAACCGTAATGACAAAATAGTAATGAAAGATTCAATCCGATATTGTTGTCAGTGTACGCATGAGTTAATTTTCAATTCTATTATTATTAGAAAGACGCTTAAAGTTTAATAAATCAGATAGCATTCCTAATTATTACTTTTTTTTTTTTGGTTTCGATGAAAACTATTTTTGGATTCTTCCTCTTTTTGCATAGCAATAAAATTCTTACTGAATAAAGTTGCTGAATACCACATTTTCATAAATATATTTTCTAATGTGATCTATTAAATTGAGAAGTGCGCTAACACGAATTTTGTTCGTAAAAAATGCCGATTAATGGGATTAATTGTTACAAAAAATACTTAGTTTTTCTGCAAACTGTATCATATATAAATTAAATGTTATAAATTTTATAATAAATTAAATGGTTTAAAATAACCCTTTGTTTCTCTGCGTATTGTATCGGTTTATAAAGAAATGTTTCATAATATGTCTAGTGAATGAGCATCATACCGATATCTCATAATTTGTCTGATATCCTCCTTTTTCGCTTTTATAAGTATTATTGGCCATGCATGAGAATTACTTGGTGATCAAAAGTCGCATAGAAAATGCTTGAACAACATATCAGCAAATGTAACAAATGTTGCTAGAAAACTCGTTATATTCATCTATTGTAATTTAACGTGTATGTAATGTAATGTAGCTCTTGGATAACATCGAGGTATTGATGAGGATATTGTTTATTTTCTTCCATAGGGATGAAATCGCATACAACATAACGGTAACGCATATTGCACTCGATGAAACAGCAGAAATTTAAAATATAACTACAAATAAATGCAGTATCAATACAAATAGAATAACATAAATTCAAAATCCATCAAAGAGAGCAGATTCTAGTTTAATGGGAAGTTTCTTAACAAATTAATAACAACAAACTAGACAGTATTTATTTAGAAACAAAAATCTCTTCGCATCCTCTTTTTTATTATTTTTTGTTGTTGTTAGGGGTTTTCAAAGGCCTTTTGAGCCTTGTAACACTGCAACCATTGCTGATCTACTGTATTCGCCACCTACTATAATTCTACGCTGAGTCTCGTGTCATGAACTACAACAGGCTTTTGGCGCTAGATTATTTTACCTCCTCCGGTTGGAGGTAATGACCAGCGGGCCACACTCGCACATGAGGTGCAGGGAAGTTTCCTCTTCCCCATGGCAGAACCTGCACATTTGAGGTTGTACATGTATTTGTTAAGGCCACAATGCTCCGTGAGCGCCCTCACCAGTATGCGTAGATTGTTCCTATTTAGTGATAAGGCCTTACGGGCAGTCTTACAGTCGTAAGTTTTAATTAGCGCATTGAAATAATTCAAACCTGGCGTGTTGTTCCAGTTGTTGACGGATTGTTCTAAACATATTTTTTGAACATTAGGTTTGCAAGGCTTTTTGGTACGTCCCAGCAAGGTTCAGGGCCGTATAACGTTCCCTTTGCTCCCGTCTAAGCAAGTTCGTCGGCTTTTTCATCGTCGCATACTCACCCGAAATACTAAAATATTATTTGAAATGCAAAACAGAACACTAACTATGCTCGAAACGCGAACTTCTAACGCCTATGAACACGCATGTTTTAAAATGTGAAAACATGGCGGTTAATAAGATAATTTCAAGCCGATCAGATGAAACCATATTTTTTCACTCCATACAAATATACAAATATACAAACACGCATACATACAACCGCAACTACAAACACGCATATACACAACCGCAACTACACATATAAACAGACACGCTCTAACAAATCACACAAACACCTTTAAGCACTCTCGCATACAGAGCACGCACAATAATTGTATGAGTAGTATTAAAATAATGCTTTATTTTTAATACTGTATATTTTAGCTATATATTGTGACAGCGTGGCCTCATTAGCTATATATTTTTATATTGTGACAGCGTGTATAACCGAACTATAAATTATGTAACATGCGAAAACACTTTAGGGCCTTAATATTAATTTTAGTTTATTAGTATATTTACAAAAATATAAAATAAAGGAAAAAACATTATTTTTCGACAAAATCACAATTTGCCTGTCTGTATGTGTAAAATATATTTTTTCATTTCCATCAGAAATGTAAAACGAACGTCAAACCCGAGGCTGAAACTATGAGTGCGATACAAGGTAGCTATTAGAGTGTCTAAACGGGCTTGTGGACCAGTCGGCAATGGCTGATGTTTGCTAGACTCGATATCCGATACAAAAATATGCTTAGTTAAGGTTATGTGCAGTGAGCTCTTGGGCTAAACACGAAAATAGCACGACATAGTTTAGATAGATGAAGTGAATAAAAAAATTGTAGGCCAATGAACTGGTCAATAGTGATGCGAGTCGTGGTGGTACGGTAAGACGCGGGCGTAAAGTTGGCACGACTCAAATTCAAATTCATTACATTGTGTTTTTTCCCTAAATTCGTCTTTAATTTATCGTTTACATTTTTAAAACGAAACATCGTAAGCCTCGACGCATCCTAGCAGGAAAGCGATATGATAAGGATATACTTTCTAAATATGCCATTTAAAATTTAATTATTTATTTATCCCTTGGTCTTATACAGTATATATAGTTAGATTTGTCTTAGTACTGCAGAGAAAATAGTCAGATAGCAACGTCTCAAATAATGTGTAACAAACTACGTTCACACGGTAAAGCGACACATATATTTCCTAGTGTAGAACGAATTTATATTCACACGGTATAAATTCGCAGTATTTTATTGAAATATTTTATCACCACCAAATTTTGCCAAAACATCCATTTCGGTAAGTCGCCTCTCTAGTAAAGCTTTCAACCTTTATTAAAACTGTTAAAATATTCATTATGTGTTTCTCAGTACTCTGCATATCAACGATGTACAAAAAGGATTTGCAATAATAGGACTCTGGGTCGTGAGCCAAGAACTACTCGATCATCTGCAGCCACGAACAGAGTTACTATAACCCTTCTTAGGCTGGAAGAGAAATATTTAAATTTTATTGAAGTTTTTCCAACTCACTGCGCAATAAGACATAAAAATCCCACCAAAATTGTACCCTTTTTGTAGTATTTAGATGTTTATATATTTCTGTCAGTGTCATTTTCTCTTTGTATCCACCCTCCCATTCCCCTTAACCCTTTAAAGAATATAAGCTTTGCAGTAGAGTATGGAAATTTCTATGACATAAAACTGTTAAAGCGCGATGTAAATAACATGAATGTCAAGTTTTTTGAAAATTTGTTCCCTAGATTTTGTACAAATTGATGGGACATATGTATTGTCCATAAGAGATGAAAATATTTTTTTATATCAATAAATATGATTTTAATAACTTAATAACAGTCACTACGTATTAAAAAATAATTTTCAAATTCAAAAAATCACGATAAATATTTTATTTATTTATTTATATTCACCGTTCGTCGGTCATTCGAGTTCGTTGATCATTTTCGATATTTTCATTTTTATACAATTATTTATTTATTTTGCCAATATTAAGATTCTGATGTCTCAATAAAATGAAAAAAATATAATTTATAAATTATTCGTGTTCGATAATTTGCAAAATGATTTTTGAAATTATCGGACACATATGTCCCATGGTCCTTTAAAGGTTAAAGATATCAATTTGAGATCACATTCATATTTCAGCTACCTCTTTATTCCCCATAAAATGAAGTCCCTACCTTTCACCTTGTTTCAATGAAATAAACTTAGAAATACATTTTTGTAAACTTGTTTCATCGTAAAAATCAATATTTAAAATGTATTTTTCAGCACAATTTTAAATTAGTACCAAAATATAATTAGAGGATGGCCTAAAATCACGTTGATGAACAATTTTGAGAATAATAATAATAATTTGGTATATATCTTACAATCTAATATAAATACGAAAAATGTTACCCTTTCTGAACATGAAAGTTGAATAGTACATGGAATATCCTCCTTCGGGTTTGATGCAGAGCGATAAACTTTTAACGACATGTCGTTAAAAGTAGTTTCGTAAGAGGAAGAATATTCTGTACTTCTTACATGGATATTTTATCCCATTCTTGGGTAAATGCTGAATTGTAACCCGTTTAACTTATGCGCCGCGTAGTGCAGGCCCTTGCCTCTAAAATTGAAAATACACAAGTCTTTGCACCACTGTTGAATATTTAAGGCTATGCGAGATGGAGTAGAGTCTTGGTGATATAGTCTATAGATGGATGCCAAAATGCTTCTGGCTCCAATGAACAACCACAACTTTGATAATGTCTCGTCGGTACACTTCTTTGTTTTTTTCACACCATTTTTAACTAAATCAAGAGTTATCTGTAGCGTAACTGCCACCCCAAACCATACCAGATTTAGCGTTATGGCGATGAGAAACAATTGCAGCACATTACTATTTTATCTAGCAGCTCAATGCTCATATACCATCAGTCTAGTTATATGTCTGTTAAACAATATTCTTTCAAATTTTCAGGAGTAACTCGTCGTTTAACCACTCGAAAGCCAGCCTTCGCGCGCAAAAAACTGCGCCACAAGTTTTTGGTCGATTTCGTAAATAAATAGCGCATACATAGTTGGATATACCCCAGTTGGATATAGTATATATATAGTTGGATATAATAAATAGCCCATACATAGCCCATAAATAAATGGATAGCCCATACATAGTTTCGAGCATCGCTCTGAAGATGCCGCAACGTAAAACCCGATCTAGGCATTTATTCGAGCCCCTGAGACGACATTCTAACTACACGCGCAATTCAATGCTTAACCGATTGCCACGTACGTATAATGATAAATTCATAGGGCTTGACATTTATAGTAGAAACAAAATTAGCTTCAAATCGGCAGTACGAACCGCCCTTGAAGCTGCAGCGACAACTGCCAGTAATATGTATGTATAATATGTATGTATAAATATAATGTATGTATAAGTGTAATATGTATATATAAATATAATATAACTTATATATATGTATTCCCATTTACTTATTTTGAATTTATGTTGTATAAGTTTATATGTTTGCGGTTAACTCTACAACTTTTGCGTTCATTTGATTAATATATATATTTACGGATGTATTGTATTTTTTGTTTCATAATTTAGTTTGTAAAATATTTTTCAAATAATTTCGAACAGCGTAAGTTATATTTGGCATAAGAACATGGTTTTTAAAAGAATTATGTAACTAATTATAAGTTTATGCTGTTACTTACCTAAATAAATAAAATAAAAAAATAAAATAAATAAAAATACTGACAATATCGTTTTTTCATGAATGCCCTCTGGTTACCTAGTAATTGTTCTTGTTAATCGTGCACACTATATATTTATATAATATATATGGGGGCCGGCCGAAACGGTTACGCGCGGATCTGTCAAACGACGCAAAAGTGCCTATCGGCACTGTTGGCGTCCGACGGGTTAAGTAAACAACTTTTTTCCAGTCGAACTTTTTTATCTTTGCCCTTTCGAGGTTACGCCATTGGAACTATGTTGAGACAAGAAAACCATAAACGCCGAGTCAGCTGAAAACCTTCTGAGGATTTCCAGGGATGTTTCGAGAAATAGAAACGGCAATGAAACAAGTACATTGCTTTAAATGGGGGTACATTCGAGGGATACTTTGTCCATAAATTTAGCTTATTAAAGTATGTGTTGTTTTCAGATATTCCACCTGGCTGAGAGTCCATGCGGGAAAATTTCACTTGTCGAACGTGAGCCCTTTAATTAAGGGTCGGTCAGCAACAAAGTAGTTATAATCTCAGTTCGCGTATTTATTTGATATAGTAGATCTATAACGCAGCCGCCACAGGTTCAAACACTATCTATGATAAAATCTAAGATGATTTAAAAGCTTAGGGCCTTAATATTTATTTTTATTTTTATTCAAACAACATGATAAATATTAATTACATTATTAACATAATTAGATAATTAAATATTTAAATAAAATCATATGTATAAGAAGGAATAAAGAGAATTAATATTTTTGTATTAGGTTCAATATTAAATTAAATGAAATAGTGTAGAATGTATTATAATATTATCATTGCATGTAGGTACCTATTATTTATAGATTTTTTTCAATTATTTTATTTTATTATCATTCATTACTTAAATTATATGCTTAATTATCCGTGACGATTTTTAAATATTTTACTGAAACTTTTTCTATTGGTTATATATTTTTATTATAACTGAACTTGCAATAGTTTTTTGATATTTTTTAAATCATTATGTTTCGAAGTTCATATGGGTAATGACGGTTTTTTTACATTTTGTTACGATAATTTTTAATAGATTTCGTTAAGTGATAAATATTAAAATAAATTACAACCTACTTAGGTTTTGACTACTGTGAAGTGCAAACATATAAAGTCACCACCAAATTACTTTTAATTCTCAATCGCCTTCGTGCGACCTCGATTCGCCCACTGGGAGGCAATGTTGCTAACGTTGAGAATCGCCGCCCTCAGACAAACGTTAACGCATGAATTTAAAATTTGAATTAATTGGGCCCAACTTCACGGACGTAGCGATCGGCGCCGCGACGCAGATTGCATCGTTTCGTCTATTCGAACGCTGCGTCGCGCCGCGGTCAAATGACATAAGGTCGTGTCAAGTGGCATCTCGGGGGCGAGTGCATGGAATGGTGACGAGAATGGACTTTGTCGTTAGGTGTGGGGGTTATCGGACTGTTTATGTCTCGGTTAGATACCGGAGACGAAGGGTCCTGACCCGCGCCGATAAAGAGACCGTTTATCGCGTCGCTCCCGTCTCATGGACGATCACAGCGGACGGATCAAAACGCGCTTACAGAACGTCGTTTTCATTTAGTTAGAGAGTGGTTAGATCCACTGTGTTTTCGGATCGGTCCAACTCACGATTCAACTCCTATTCAGAATCCTCCTCATGTGGAAGGCTACCCTGGGTAAGACTCTCGCGTCGCAGGCCTCACGGCTGGTGGATCGGGTTCTCCTGGGTGATAGCCTTCCGGCGCTACTGGACGGGTTGCGAACCGTTCGGTGACGCCAATCGGTTGTGCACTCTGACTAATTGTTAAAAAAAGTCTGGAGACTATAAAAATATACTGTATCCTAAGCAGCGGGAGTGGATGTTGACCTGCCGTCAACCACTCTCGAAATGAACATTAGGATATCCGATGCTGAATTCAGAGGCGGGCAAAAGATTCGGAATTATTGCAGTATAGGAGGTACCTTTCTCAGAAATCGAAAAAACAAAGAAATACTACTAGGTTAGATCATTGTAATGCTAAATGTGAAAGAAAAAAGCTTCGGACGCGTAAATTTTCAAAACCAAATTTACATACAAAAAAAAAAAAAAATTTTTTTTTACCTCAGTTTTTAAGGTTGTTTTAAAAAACCTAACCTAACCTAACCTAACCTACCGCCAAATAGGTGTTTATGTATTATTTTTTAAAAAAAACTACCGAAATGTATGGGTTTGGCGCTTTTTTGAATGCCTATATCTCGCTTATTTATTGAGACCGAATAAATATTATTGCAGATTCGGAATCAGCGTGGTGAATATAGTCTGGTGACGTTAAAAAATCAACAATCTAGAAGAGGTACCTATACTGCAATAATACCAAAGATTCAAACTGAATCACCGCTGAATATACGGCAGGTAGAAGTCGCGCAAGAGACTTTGGACCCATAACCTGTCGGGAGGTTGAAGGTATCCTGAGGGTTAATTCCAAACGGAGATATAATTCCAAAACTGGTAGACAGGGGGCGAGGCTGCTTGATGGATACCTTACCCAGTGGCTCGCCGTAAGGCGTTGGCCTCTGTCGGGTTCGTGGCTTTGTTGAACGGTAGGTTTGTATCGTCCCAACGTGTTGTACACTGGAGACAGAACGATAAAATATCCTTAAAACTTCCTGAGGTGACGGGATCGCCCGTTGTAGATGAAAACTCAAGTTATCGTTTTCATTATAATTGCCTGAACAGTGGGCTCTGTAGCGATACCTGGAAGCATAGTAGGGATTCACTGGCCGAAGAGTAGCTTGAACCAAATCCAGAATCAAAACTAAGATAATCAAAGACTTTATAATAATATATATCCACCTATAACTACGTCCACCTATAACCACCTATATCCACCTATATCTTAAGGGAAGGATTGATGTCTATAATTTTCTATAATCTATAATTCTCTCTATATCGAATCTATAATTTTTACTAAAATTTTCGACAGAATGCTTTCATGATCAAAAAATAGTCAACACTCTGAACAAGTTATTAATTCATATCAGAATTAATATCAAAACGTTACATTTACAGCATGACAGAAGAATTCTATTGATAAAGAGGAATAGGCTTACCATCTAGATCTCTGTGTTTCATCTCTTAAAAGAGCTTAGTCTCTCTAGGAAAATAACCAACACCTTCCTAGAAAACTATTTAAAACGGGATAATTTTATCTCAAATTGTATGTCTTTATTCGAAGCGGGCGAAAAGCGGTGGCAAGGTGAACATGTAGACAGCCGTCCCAAACCTACCATTGCCGGTCGTCAGTCCGAAATTCACTGCTCAACCCACAGAAAATTAATAAAAATATTATATTGGCCCGAATCCGGTCAGTGAATTTCACGGCAGCTCCGTTTGTTTATTTATTGTAGTTTCAACGTAACTACTATTATTGACCATGAAATCGCTCTTCATTGGTGATCTAATTTTTTTCACAATTTAAAAATGCATGTTTTCTGGGTAAACAAAGTATATATTAGAAATGTCAGAAACCCAACTCAGCCGCATAAATTGGCCTCTTACCTATATTTTATAAGTATGAAAAACTAAAGCAAGGACAGCAAAATATCTTTCGAAACGCTTTAGCTCCCTTTGATAATGTAACCAAAGAAAAACGTGAGGCAGATATACTCGTATCAATATTAAAAACACTAAAAAACCAACTGCTATTGTATAACATAGTTAGCCTAATATGAGCTCTCCGACTATTACACCTCATCATATCATATCAGAGCCATATCTACCGGAAACCTAATTTAACACTCACCGACTGATTGATAATTCGGCGACAGAATAGCGCCCATCGCAGACAATCTGCCTAAATCCGGATCTTCAAAAATAGATTTTTAGCAAGGCCAGTGTGGCAGAGTTCACGTACCTTCCCAGATTGCTTAAATTTTCCGTAACCCGTAGACCCGGACAGGAGATAAGCGCACAGTGGGCTCGGCACGTGCCCTGTCTAACACTGCATGTCGCTGTTGACTATCACGTGATGTGGTCGGGCCGTTTCGCCCCCGCGGCGCACACTAGGTCAAAGTCTATATTTTTAAGCTATTGCATAGCTTTTATCGCGGGCCTGCCAGCGCGGCGACCGAATGGAGAATTTTTTTTACGAAAATTAATGATTTTAAACTGATAAATACGTCTAAACGAGTACTGCTTACGATTCGAAAAAAATATATGTTAAACAAGAACATTTTCCTAATATTCTTCGCTTTGAATATTTTAGATTTTGTTTATATTACATAGTGTAATTAATTTTTGAAATTAGGTCTAACCGAAGACAAAAACGACTACTACGCAAATACTATGTGGCGTATTATTATGAAACCTTCACCATTTTAAAGATAATTGAATTATCTATCTTTTTATCTACGATTTTTTTCGAATAATCCGGTTTTTTTGCTTTATCGAATAAAAAATTCGTGCGCGGCGCTCTATCGGAAGACGTTTAAATTATTATTCCGAATCATTTGCTAACGCAGCCGCAAATGATTCGGAATAATTTCAACGTTTTCCGATAGAGCGCAGTTATCTGATATCAGAAAAAATAAAATAAATAAATAATTATAATTGTATAAGTTGTTAAAAATGCTATGCAATAGCTTTACCGCGGCAGTCCCCGAGTGCCACACGTATTTTTTTATTTCGTTTTTAATTTAGTATTTAAATCCATAACAAAGCGTACTAACGAAATTAAGAAGAAAGAGAACCACCGTAAACATCACATAGCGTAATCGAGATAAAAAGTATTATGAGAAGGGTTTTTAAAAATACAAATATTATACGAATAGTTAGAAAAGGTAAAATGTTTCTGGAAAGTAAAGTTTTATTTAATAACCACCTTCATCTTATTAGAAATACAGTTTAGAAATAAAGTCTAGTGTCGTTCAAAATTAATCACTTTTCAATAAAATTGATCGAAATATTTCAGTAAACAATAGGAAGTGATATCACTTCCTATTGATACTATTCCCACTTCCCACTGATATCCGGAAATTAGTAAAAGATTTAGTATACTTCGAAAGATATCCATTTTTTTAATATACTTTAATTTTTTGACACTTAAGATTGGAGAAAGATTTTTATTATACCTATATCTCTATAGCGATTATTTTGAAGAGCCTTTTTAAGCATTATTACCAAACCTTCATAGATTCTTGGCTACATAAGAAATGTTTATTTACGACGAACCTTGAGTCTTTAGCTTTCTACTCATATATTATATATTGCATAAACATTTGTAACCCTCACGGGAATTAACCTTTGCTACTGTCCATAATATCAGCCTGTTAGAAAGATATCGACATGGAATTTGGATAGTTATAGAACATGCTTGTCTGCTCATTTTGTGGTGCTTGTAAGTTACTTACCAATCATAGTTGGTACTAATATAAATATCAGCCTACCTTCCGAGAGAACATATTATCACCGCCATCATGTTTTTTTATTTATTAAAAAAAACTTTTCTTTATTTAATTTAAGGTAATATAGTTATTGTATTATTTATTTAATTAAAATAATATTATTTTATATAATGTTATGGAAGACATAAATTAAACTTGGTAAAGTAACTGAAAATCAGGGGAAAATTCATTCTTCGAAATATCCGGAATGAGACGACCGACATCTTTGGCATATTTAGAAGGGCGGATAATTTATCTCTTTCCGATTTTAAAGGCCGATGTAAGTGAAGGCCAGGTAGTAAAGGCCGAAGATTTAGTGTCAAGTAGGCAGTGACGATTTTAATAATACTTATTTTGACGTAAGTATCAGTTTTAATTTTCAGTGTATATCCATAATATTATATATTTGACGTAAGTAAGTATCAGTTTTAATTTTGAATATATATCCATAATATTATATATTTAACAATCTGTTAATAGTCAAAATTATTTTTTTATAAAATCGTAAGTGGCTTCAAATCCCATTTGCCGAAAACAATATATAACTTGTACAAAAACAAAGATATTTGACAAGCAACCATAGCGTTAGCAAATGCTTATTTTTTAGGATTTGAAAAGCGTGTTTTCTGTTTTAGTAAACAATATGTTTAGTCATAATGAGAAAAGTTGATAATGCATTTACAAATTAAAGAGACATAGCAAAATTTTATTTTTAAAATCTACAGAACCCACTGTGAGCTGAGCCGCGTCTGCATTTTAGACTGAACAGCCAGACATTTCTAATCTCTTCACGAGTACTCATCTATTAATAATGATGTACGTTTTTTTTTCGAAAACCACTGACCTATAATTTTATAGCCAACTAATCTTACCGCTAGAATGTTTAAATTCTCGACGTACAGGTTACTTTTTGAAGTTAGTGGAAATCTTAAGATGTGGGATTTTTTCATTTTTATTATTAATATGGTTCCAGCCGTCTTATTTTTGCCAAGTTAGATTTTATAATGCGATAAGCCAACGGCTTAAACGCGTATAGCATAGTTATCGAAGATCTCAGCCCTTTTACTCTAGATATTAACCTAATAAATAATATATTATTTTTCTTCTTAATTGCAAATTAACAGCATTGCCATCACGAGGGTAATCCGTACTTGCAGACAGCAGCACGGAATAATTATTTCTTCGCATTCCATAACACTGTAGCCAGTTGTTTTAGATATAGCAATAGTCTCTATAATTGTATGTATGTATATCACACATAAACGGTTTATCATAGTATGTAATTCGATAACGATATTATTGAATAGTATAATTAATTATGACCCATTCTCGTGAACTTATGTCATCATTTTATTCCTAAAGTATTATTTAAATGCATTAACAACCTTATTTGACTTTGTTGTTATCTTTTATTGATTAAAAGCATTTATGCAATTCGTGACATGATAAAACAAAATAATGTAATTATTTCTAAATTGAAATACAACTTTGATGAGATATATATTTAAGCATTTATGTGTTTCTCATTATCGCTAGGTTTGTGAATAATAGCTACTGACATAGGGTTGTATACATTATTATTATTTCTTTTAACTAAATAAATTTATATTAATTTAGAACCTTGACTTCAAGGATATTTTGATTTGTAGCTTTTAGTTACTGAAATATTACTAAAAAAGTCTATTTGCTATACTTATATGCTGTTCAACCGGAAAACTACGATAGTAAAGAAATTAATATATTCGCGGATCTCGTTCGTATGAGGAGCTTTCGGAAAAAGTTAAAGAAAAAGAAAAAGAGCTCTCGTAGTAAACGAAATCAAAAATTTCAACTAATCGAAATATCACTGGTGATACGAATTACAAAATGAAGGAAGCATATCGTCGCCTTACAATTATAACTCGATAACGCGAAAATTGGCATTTTTGAGATAAGTATGCCAGAACATGTAGAAATATCAACTGTATGTTTGCTTAAAACTAGGTAACGGAAATTCTCAGCCCTTAGGAGTTAACGGTGGTTGATAAGTTGAAAATCAGTTCCAGCTATAATACTAAAAATCGATATGTAGACTTATCTAGCTGAAAGTTCGCAGCACTGTCTGCTATCGTAGCGCAAGAACTCGATATCTCTACTCATCTAGTATTAGGTTAGTATTTTTATTAGTTTCCACAAATCTTAAATGGTGGACAAGTTGAAACTTTAAAAAAACATTTAGACGCAATATCTCAGAACTACTAAATTCGAGTTAATTGTAAAGCGACGATATTATGTTTAGGTTAATCATGATGATGCATTATTTTTCACCTCATAAATGATGGATTTCCACCTCATAAATGCGGGCCTACATTTTGCACATCAATGAGAAACATGAAATAATTAATGATTTTAATGACACAAGCCATTTTTGACTAATTAAATTATGACTAAAATTAACATATTCGTTTAAATAAATCTCTGATTAAAATTTTGTATCAGTAATATAATACAACCATACCTACGCATTATGGAATTTTTAACATAATTTATAGATAATATTTAATCACAATAGATGACAGCGTTGTTAGGAGCTATTAGCTATTGTAGCTCGTATACGTTAATATTTATAATAGTAACATATCCTATTTATTTGACTAATAAATTGTAGCCGGTTACGTCCAATTGTCGGGAACAAAGAGATATCACGTCGAATTTCGAATGAGAAGTGACGAGGTTTCTGAAATCCTGCGAAACACAAGCTCTGAATACTCTTCAAATATCTAATAATGACTGAATGTATGCCTGGACTGCGGAGACAGTCCAGGTCAGAGCGCCTGAACAGCTTGCAGACCCTGCACTCCTATTCCTATACAAATCTCTTGCCGATGACGCTAGTTTGAGATAGTAGAAGAGTACCACGAGTAATCACGATAGAAAAAAAAAGGAGAAAGAGCTAACAGCGACTCGAGAATGTATAATTAGCTCTGGAGAAGATGTGAGAAGAGTTAGATGCAATATACGCCACTCCTAGACCTATGAATAGCAGGGATCCTAGTGGAAGCTTGTGTAGTGTATTCCTCATACGAATAACAAATTATATTGAATATTAAATAAAAGACGAAGAAAATGACCTTGGGTATATACACCATTAATGGCCTAATATTAATTATTAGGTTTAAAAGAATTCTTTTCTAATATATTTTAAATATTCCATATTCTGACTAGATATGAAAAAGGAACATTTAAAAATGATCTTCATTGAAGTTTTTTAGAATTTCATTCAACGGGATTTAATTAGAACCAATTCCATAGTTAATTAAAGTACAATTTAGAAAATTTTATGAGTTTCATATTATTTAATAGTTTATAAAATCATGAATGAGCACAGATAGCTGTCAGCAAGGGGCAGTCTAATATAAAGAGAGAGAACGATATTGAACTGCCATTTTAAATATTCTACGGTTTCTTAGGATTTCAATTATTTTGTTTTTGGATTTAAATAGTTATCCAATGGAATAAGAAGGGTTGCCGCCTGCTTGGGAGGCTATCTGAAAGATCAACTTTAGTTTACCTGAAGAGTTTTATTTTTAATTAAATTAAATTTAATAAGACTTTTCTACTAAAAAATGTGTTACTTTTTTAGGGGGCAAGAGGATTTACATGGCGAACACTGGCACGTATATGTTTTATACCTAGCTAGAAGCGCGGAATACTAGATGGTGAATACACATGATGTCTAAATATATTTTTTAAATCAACTCGTGAGTATTTCGAGAATTAAATTCATACCAAATTCGATTTGCTGAAAAAAAAAACAAATTGATTAGGTGCATAAATAACAATTTATTTCTGTCAAAAAATAGTTATTAATTTGTCTTTCTATCATTTTTTTGTGATACTGCTTAAATATTTTCGTGTGTGAAATCAGAAAAAAACTGAAATTCGCATTATTTTCAAAAATATGAGGCAATTTGCGGGGATTGTACATTGCAGCCTTTAGCGATCTAGCACAACATTAAATAAAACACGTAGGTTTTTGTCATGAACTGCAAATAATTATAACGAAGCTCGTGATTAAACGACCGAGCCCTATATATTGCTTCTGCGCGGCAACACACGACCATACATTTTAAAGAGCAGTTAACTGCAAAGTTGCAGGAGTTTCGATTGGAGATATTTCGTCACGCATGGCCCTCATCAGGACTTGCTCTTTAAGCGATTGTTTTACAGTAGAGCTAAAAACCAATACCTATTAAAATAGCAAGTAGAATAGAATTATATATACATTAATATAAAACAGTTGGTGCTTAATTTCCTTTATAGAACAACGGCTTCATAGGTAAGGATTTAAACATTTGATGTTCATTTTTGAGGAATCTCCTATTGACAACGCTCATTATGGTAATATTTGCCAATGAAAATGAGAGGTGATTCAGGTCGTTAATTCAGGCAAGATGCTATTACATTTTATCTTTAGAACTTCCTGATTAGTTACCTAGTATATGTATATACTTAGTAGGATGTAGATTGAAGACATTAACATATTAAAAGAGTTCCAAAGTCTGCGTTTCCTGTCATCACTGCGATCGAGTGGACTTATTGTATACTTCTGATATAACCTTCTTAATTCATACATATTTTTAAACCGTAGGCATTTCAAGTATTTCAGCATTTCCTGGAAATTTTATTGCTGGCCTACTTTAGTTCTCATTGATAGATTCTTTGGTATGTAGGTACTTCGTAAGATAATAGTGAGTTTCACTTTTTGTTATTTGTTTTAAATTTAAAAATATTTATGTTTTGATATACTTATGTTAAAATTATTTATGTTTTGATTACTTCTTCGCTTAAATGAAAAATAATGCAGAGCTAAATCGTATAAAAATAACACTTCTACATTACTATAATACACAACAAAGAAATAGTGCTGATACTACATATTCATTAGTTGTTTAGAGGGATGCAACCGATTATGATTACGATATTATTAATCGAAGATTATTGTGTTTTCTCGATTAATCAGAAACTTCGCTTGTTACTCCGATTATTAAGCGTTTTCTGACAAAAAAATCGGAAGAAACGGACTTATTAAATACTAATAAATATTAAAGAAAAATGAAATCTCACACATGCTTATATAATAAGAAATTCTTAAGTCCAATCTGAATATGATATTTGATTTTTTTTTAATTCGATGTTAATATTACCTGTCATTAACAAGTCCTAACTCCTAAAATACTTTGATAAAAAAATGTGGCCCTAATCCGTAAATTTTAACATTTCTTCTTAATACAATAAGTTTCCTATGAACAATACGACACGAAAGCTATATGCTACCTAGCAGTCATATTTTGCGTAGTTTTATGAATGATGAATAAAACAAATTAGATCTCTGACAATGATCGGAATCAATATCGTGATCTACAAATATTTTTCGAAATAATCGGAATCGGTAAATAAATAACCGTTGAATCCCGTTCACCAATTTATATATTTTTATATTATTTTCCATATGAAACTACATCCCTTTCAGTTAATAAAATTAAGCATTTATGTTAGTAATTTTAATTTACTCGGAGAACTTCTCACGGTACCTTTTTGTAAGACATTATAAAATCTTTTTTTTTTTTTTGAAAATGGGATTCAACAGGTATTGTAATATATCCTCGACATATAACCTTTTAAAATTTACCTTAGCCATATTTATTCGAATGTAAAATGATCTCTAACATCATCATATAAATGTGAAAACCATTGGTTTACTAATATATAATGACATAAACATACGTTACTCGTATTTTTTTCTCGAATAACATTTGCTAATTAAGCTCGAAATCGCTTAGCGAAAACATAATTCTGGTTGACTGAAAGCAAAACTAAATTATTTATATTATCAATATGACAAATGACGAATATCTGCCGAAAATACGGTTGTAAAATACCATCTTTAACGGGCACAATTAATAACTATAACGCACAAGGTGACATTAATATAAAAATACCTTTGATGGCTGCCTATCTTAATAATATCATTTTATTCAATTTGGAAGCATCTATCTATTCTGACTAAAATATGAAATTGTCGATTGTGGGGAGAGGACTGATTTAAGCCAGGTATTGACATTGCAAAAAAAAACGTGACGTATTAAAAGTTGGGACAGCTGCAAGCAATATTAGAAAGGGCTTTAAATATTAACGCTGCTGTGTCGGTATCTTGGAAATATGTGCTTATACCTAAAACTTAAGATGATCTCCAAGTAGTGATTGGGGGGGGGGGGGGGGGGAAGGTATACATAAGCATAATTCGAGACAGATTGATAATTAAGACTTGAAGAGATTGTATTCTCCCCTAATGTCGACTTTAATGGCAGAATATTATTTAATGAAATACCGGTACAATTTAAGATACTGCGTTAGAAGGACATTACAACTCTACTAATTAGAGGATTTTTATAAGAAAATTGTTTTTATTTCATAGAGGATTTTTAGATTTATACTCTATACATAGAGGATTTTTTAGGTTTATTTTTTACTTATTTATTTAATATTTTTGTACTGACCTCAGTACCAAAAATGCGATTTCTAAACTACAAATTAATTATGTATAATCAAAGATGTAATTTTTTATCGCAAGCATTATATTGTTATTTTTTCATTAGGTAATATAATTGTGGTTATTAAGTTTCTGTACAACTTTGTATCATGGTTGACTGTAGGACTTTATATTAAAAAAATACTAGCAATAACTCCATCTTTTGTATTATATTTAATCAAATAATTACATATTCTTTACAATATATGTAGATATCAATACTACTGCCACTAAGACAAATTAATCATTTTAGAATTATAGTAATATGGAAGTTTATAAAATTAGCATGATTTCATGCCCAAATAGTGGTGTAAGCACAGTATACCAGACAGTAGCTTCTTTTAGAACAAAATTGAAAACGAAGCGAATACGTCACGAGTCGTAAGGGCTCGGATATGGTCGCCAGATGTCCGCTACTCGCCCCAAACGTTCGAAATGTCGCCAGCCTTTACCTGCGCGTGCCTCTAGCCAAAGGCGTTCGTCGAGACGTACCCTCTTCTCACAATCCTCGCACTCTCTTCCCACAATGCCCTGTAGCTCGAGAGTAAAGCTACTGTTTGGTATGCTGTTGTAAGTGTGATTAAAAATATTTATATTTCTTTTCCGGCCTACACTAGAAATGATAAATACTATTAATTAAAAATAGTATCAATATAGGACAGAAACTGATTATGCTGGTTGTCGACAACTTAATCCCTAATTCCATAATGTAACTTACTTTTATTAACAGTGCGTTGCAGGGAGCTCCGTCGGACAAAATATAAAATTTTCACAGCGTCTACAATTTGTACACAACATGTATGAAGATATTTCGTCTGATAATGAAAGATATTAAGATCCAGGAGTAATAGGTATTGGATGATACTTTCTATTAAATTATAAAATCATAATTTATACAAAAACAATTGTCGCTACGATTATTATTGTAATTATTACAAAATATCAGAAATACGTCTTATTTAGCAGGTATGGTTGTAATTATGGTCCCCTCCATATGGAATTACTGTCTAGTTTTATCATTAATATTACATTTGACAGCTATGTCCTATAGGATGTTTTTTAACACCTTTTTTTAATCTTCACATTTTTTTATTTATTATCAAAAAGTCAGTGTATCGGTATTTACTGCAGTGTAGGTACGCGGTTAGGCTCTGGAATATAGTTTCGTATAGTATCACAGGTTTCCTGTAGTTAAAGTTTTTATTAATGTCTGAAGCAATGTATTTTAATTTAATGTATAATTTATTTATTGCACCATAGGCTAATCAAAACTGCTAGACTGGCTGCAAGATATTGCCGTAAGGTAATAAGACTGCCTATTTGGCAGTAAAGTAATAAAGGTTTATTATTATTATTATTATTAAAATTAGTTAGATCACCTAGATGAGCTAGTTTTGCCTGTTACCTTTTCCAAAAATTTTTTTTAATCATCTCTCCGTGACTTTTCATTTACAATGCATAAATATCACTAATAATCATATCAATAAAAGAAATGTAATTAAAATAGAAATTGAAATTGAACACGGCCGATATGAGCATTAGGATATTTGATTGAATTACGATGTTTAAATCGTAATTTTGTTGAATTAAAAGGAATTTTGTAGAAACTCCATTACTCGATTACGGTTATTACGAAAATAACAGTATACTGTAGTTTCAACATGATTCATGCGTCCGACTATAACCGTACGTTTACTACTGCATACTGTCATGTAAGGAGCGAGTTTCCAAGGTCGCGACGTCATGAAATAACTATGTTTAATCGACCCCGTAACTACCGTCACGCCAACACCGCTGCGCGACATGTTATTCCTACGTATAGACCACAGTCCGAGTTAGGGTAAGTTCATGTATTACTTAGCTCAATTTGGGGGAAGGGGGGGTCTTATAAAACGTTACGATGCATTAGAGGGGCGGGAGGGGGGTTCGAACAACGCGTTACGTAACATTGCATATTTTTTTAAAAATAAAAAACTAGGGAATTAAAATCTTCCAAGTTGGCACCCCCTTTATAAATAAATATATATATATATATATATATACATATATATATATATATATATATATATATATATATATATATATATATATATATATATATATATATATATATATATATATATATATATATATATATATATATATATATATATATATATATATATATATATATATATATATATATATATATATATATATATATATATATATATATATATATATATATATATATATATATATATATATATATATATATATATATATATATATATATATATATATATATATATATATATATATATATATATATATATATATATATATATATATATATATATATATATATATATATATATATATATATATATATATATATATATATATATATATATATATATATATATATATATATATATATATATATATATATATATATATATATATATATATATATATATATATATATATATATATATATATATATATATATATATATATATATATATATATATATATATATATATATATATATATATATATATATATATATATATATATAATATATTATTTTATTTTAAGAGTTTATTAGTAAAAAAGTATATAATAGGAGAATGCATGAGAAGCACAATGGTGGATGAAGCCAAAAATGTATCTAAGGACAGGACCAATTCAGGAAAACGGCATGATTAATGTAAGATTTATTTATTTTTTATTAAGATTATTTTATTTCTTATCGTAAACGTTTATTAGGACAAATTTGAGCCATTTTAACATATTTTATACATACAATATGAACAAATAAAATAAACAATATACGCATGTATTGCGAGTTAGAAATCTCTTGTTTTATTTATTATTAGCGCAAACGCGATTAAAACAATAACAAAGGTATTTTAGCGACTTTTCGGTACTTTGCGCAACATAATTGTGATTTTTAGGTAAAAATGGTCACGTGGATGGTACGTAACGTTTAGGAAGGGGAGGGGGGTACAGAAAAAAGTTACGGCGCGTTACACGGGAAGGGGGGGGGGAGGGAGGTTCACAATTCTTCAAAAATTGCGTTACGTAATACTTCAACGCCCCCTTATATACGTAATCCTTGTTTAAACATGCTTATTTCAATCGTTATATTTTTTCTCAGTATAGGGATGTTCAAAATTTCGATAATTAAATATACATTTCCGGGAAAATTCTTTTTGGAATTAGGTTTCTTTTATAGAACCGCAACTTCATAGGCAAATACCTAATAAATCATCATGATTTTAATCGGGTTTAAAACAATGCAACAACGTAACACGAGTATTTAGTCTATGTGGTTAAATCATTTTATTTTTCCGGTAAATATTTTATCAATGACCAAACCCTAACACAACATGGGTACCTACTACATAAATTTATTGCGTAATTAATTATAAACAGAAGATAATGCGGCGTGCGGTTTTTATTTATACATTCGTTATGTTTATTCATGAAGTCCACGACTAAAACACTGCATCTAGAATCTAGATGAATACTATAAGTTCATTGATGAAAATGGCAAGAAAGAAAGTCAAACTGAAAGTTCTTAAAACTTAATACTGAACAATAAAGTAAAAAGAAACCAAATTTTGAAATAGAACACTATAGGCACGCAATTAAAATGCCAAAACTGTCATTTGTATTTTATTTCTTGCTGCAATTTTTAATTTGTTGGTTAGCGGAAATATCTATTTAATGCCCCAGTATTTTAAAGTTTACGCTTAACGCTTTTGTGATGACATGTAAACATTTTTAAAGTAAACAAACAACAGGAAAACATTACACTCTAATTGTAAGTGTGTAATTGGCATAATGGGTAATATTAAAAAAAAAATCTTTTAGTTTGGTGGGTTTGAATAAGTAAATGTGCCTAATATTTAGCTTTTTTCTTTATATAAGTTTAAAGTCGATTTCGTACCAATATTAGCAAAAAAAATGTATTTTCTTCTTTATCCTGGTTATTTTTTTTAAGTACTCGTTTCTTAACTTAGACGTCACAATAAATACGATTATCTATTTTTTACATTGAATAAACATGTTTTTTTTCTTAAAAATCACTTGAAATAAATAATATTAAAATATTATAATATACACGTGTTTATTGATATAATAAGAAAAAATAAAGATAAAATGCCATAATATTCTATAATATTCTATAGTTATAATATTCTATTTCTTTCTATTCTATTCTATAGTTATATATTCTATAGTTATAATATTCTATTCTATATATTTTGTCACAATATTCTATAGTTCTGAAATTATTCTGAATATTTTATGGTGATATCTAAATAGTTGTCCTTATATTAGTGCACGAAGTCAACTCTACTAGTATTCGGAAAAAAGAGCTAAGTTTGAGACATTATCTTTCGTTGCTGTCTAAACCAGAAACGAAGTTATGAAATATTTAGATCAGAATTTAATGGTGCACCTACTACCCAGTGCCATGATAAGTACTACCCAGTGCCAATATTTGAAATTAGTTCAGGGAATTTAAACGTGACCGTAACCACCTAAGTGACGATGTGAGAAAAGGGCGTCCTGGGACGGCGGTTACAGCGGAATGCATCAACACTATGAGAGCTAT